>CAJUYI010003871.1:0-20928 GCA_910591695.1 Galerucella pusilla | reverse complement strand
TATATATTCCTAGTGGATCAGGAGCAAAGAAACGTAAGAAGCCCTGGAAATATTTTGAAATAATGAGTTTCTTATCTGAAACTGTTTCACCAGAAAGGTAAAGAAATATTGTTTCGTATTTAAATTTTATTACGCCAAAATGGGTAAACTCACAGAAGACTGTAGTATAAACATACCTTCAAACTCTCAATCGCAACCCATCCATCTTTCTGCTCAACAAAGCCAGCAACCACAAGGTTATGCACCCAATTCAGGGTTTCAATCATCAGAAGGCAGCACCTACTCGATGCTGATGCCCTCACAAGGTCAAAACAGTGAAAGCACCACCTCTCAAGTAAGAAATTTTTTTTCTACATATGAACCACAAGACTATTAGAAAAAAATAATTTTATCCATTTCACTTTCCGTTGTATTTTAAGTTACAAAAGTGTAATATTTATTTTTATTTATATTTATATTTATATATTTCCTAATAAATATAAATAAAGGCGTTATTATTTTACTCACCTTTAAGTATTCCTCTTTTAAGGCTTCGTAAATGGCACAGCATGTCTCAGGAATTATTTTTCCAATGGCTTGAGGGGATATGGCAGTACTGAACTTAAGGTCTTCATAAGAATTTCCAGTTGCCAAATATCTTAGCGTGACAGTTAATCTTTCTTCGGCACTAATTGCGTCCCTCAGTTTTGTATCTTGTTTTGTTATTTTGGGCCGAACCAATTCTAGTAATAAGTTAAACGCGTCGTTGTCCATTCTCAGATAATTTTTAAAATCTGATGGTTCACTTGTGCGTGAATGCAAATTCATGTGTGTGTAGATTCGTCGCTGCAATAACCAGTTTTTGCACCATTTTCTCCTTTTCCTAATTTTTCCTTCATCTTCTAATAAAGCGACCGCTATTGCAGCTATAGAGTGTTTTAATAAAGTAGGTGGCATGATGCTTTATTTGCAGACAACTAGACACATTGAAACGTACTACAAATCTTCACGACCGATTGATATTTTTAACGTTTGTGTGTGTGGCCAAAATACTATGCAACTTGTTGCATCGATTGTCTGTTCAACATGTAGTACAACTTGTCGTTCAACCAATTGCATAGTGTATAAGCCGTTTTACATTTTAAATATTTCCCACTAACTTATTTAATTAACAAAAATATAGTATGGATTCATATTATTTGATACTAATTAACTACAGAGGATTATTAATAATTCAACTTCTGGACTTTGTTAATAAATATAACTAATGTCAATTTGTCTAATATACAGTGTCTAACAATAATATAATTTGGTATACCTAATCTACTTAAATGCTAACAAATACATAACAATATTTATATTCACAAAAGCATTTGAAGACAGAAAAGATGAAAATACATAATGTAATATCATACGTAAAATGGAGATCATTTCTTAAACTTGTTTTCACCTACGCCTATATTCATATTAACACATTCTTGTAGAGAATGGGGTGCTTTAGACTTTTTTTACCAAGCTTTTCACCTTTCTACCAGCCGAGGAATGTTTTTTCCGCCCATCGCAGATTTTCTTCTAGTTACACTTGTTGGCTGCACACTTATCATTTTTCCTTTTCTTATACCTAGACGTTTGAATTTGGAAGTTGCTTCTTGGTACTTGAAAGAATTATACAACCCTGATATAAGGGAATTATTACTTTTAGCACACTTTTGCCTGTTTTTTAAAAAAGTGGAAATTGCTGGATAAAAGGCTATTGGATCAATATCAAGATGTGTCAGGATTTCATTAGAAAATGATTTCCATTCTTCCTTTAAATCATTAAGTTCTATCATCGTAGGAACATTGACATTTAAAAGCCACGCGGAACTTCCACTTGCTTCTTTATTATATATTGAAGTGGATGCAGTAGCAATATCGGACAATTGTGTAGGCTGGCTTATGGTTAAAGTATTGACGTTGTCTCCTTGAAGTGGAAGAAATATCTCAGGATTTGGCTTCTCTCCACAGGCTATTTCATAAAGCCTGAATTTCATATCAAGTGATAATGTGTTCATACAACAAATAATATTTTCTTTGTTTGCTACAGCCGCCTTATGCTTGCAGTGTTTCCCATTGTATCCCACATAACAACTGCATTTGCAAGACATTATATCAACTATGCTATATTCCAAGTTACCTCTTTTGACAATACTTGATGGTAAAACATCTTTATCATCATGAGTGTATCGTAATTTTGTGGACTTTGATAATCTATTTAAAATCACATCTAGAAGCCTTTGCTTATAATAACGTTCAAAATTATTTATTATAAAATCAGAAAACTGCGTTAAATTAAAGGCTTTAGTTCTCTCTAAAGCTATATCTTTAAGCAATCTAAATGTTACTTCAATGTAATTATTTGTGTTTGTTCCTCGAATCATTAAGTTGCGCCTGTGAAATAAGCACCATAACTTAATACGTTCTAGCATTGATTCTACATACTTTTTGGATATTTGGAAAATTGTTCAAACTGCTTTTTTGCATTATTTAACTCTTCTTCTGTTTGAGAGGTGAGAATATTGCGGAATATTGCATATGCTTTTTGAGAGTCATCTTTTGGAATACCATTTTTAGAAATTTGAATCCACTTCCAACATGCCTTTAAAACGGGGAATGAGCATAAAAGCAAAGTAGACTTGGGCCAAAATCATCAGTTATTATTACTGAAGGAGCTAACTTAATGGGTAGGATTTCAAACAAAGCAGCGACACCCAAGCGGAAAACATCTGCCTTTTGACTGCTGCTTAAAATGCAGCCTAAAGGAATACCACCAGCTGCTGACTGCGTCAAAAAGGAATAAACTTTATGGTTTTGAACATCGCAGTTTCCAGACGCGTCCACAAACATGATTTCAGAAGCTTGTGGCAACTTCGCCGCTCTCTGCATTATAGGGGTGCAAATGGCAACACAGTAATCTCCTTCGTGACAATTAATTTTGTATAAAGTGTTATTGGCTTCTAAAGCTACTTTAAGGCAATTTTCTAACTGTAATAACATACCTTCGCCTGTTCGAGGTCCATAGTTATCTTTAAAATGCTTTCTCCAAAGCGTTTGAACGTCAGTTTTTGTAGGAATGTTATGTCTGTCTAAAACTTGATTTTCGTATTCACCACCTAGTTCTTCCATCATATTCATACAAGAAGTATGATAAGCTGAACTAACGAATGACCCTTTTCAAATAATTGTAAAATCATTTTTTTGGCTTCCAAACCTAAAAGTCTCTCGCTTAGATTGTCTACACACAAAAGTCTGTGGTTGTGAGAATTTTTAAATTGAATTACACATGGCCAGTCAGGAAGTAAAGGATCCGAAATGGTTGATTTTGACCCTGGGACAAACTTTTTTATTGTAATAATTAATTCTGCTGGACAGTTTGAATTTCGACTTTTTTTCTTTGCTTCTGCAACATTAGTCTTAGTTTTTCTATGGCATTTGTAGATTCTTTTAAATAAATTCCGTGTCTGCTTTTTATCTTTAACCAACCATGTTTCTACAATAGTCCATGTTTCTTTTTTTAAATCTTCTAGCTTTTGTACCCAGTACTACAAAAAAAATTAGGAGTTAGAAATATCGATTTAAAAACTCATAAAATATTATTGTAAACTTAAAAAAAAATCTCTACCAGCACCATTCGGAACTGTATTCCATCGTTTTATGAATTTTATGAATTCAAAAATTACAGTTTAAAAAACTGAAAAAATACTCTTTTAAATGTATATAGTTACTAATTTATTAAATGCACTAAAAATTATAGAATTATTTTCTGTTTCAGGCTCAGCTTCTCTAAATAAAAGAATTACTTATACCATATAAAACAATACAATAAAAGCGATGGAGAATTAAAAATTTAAACTTCACAATAACAATAATTCCTAATTCAAACTATGAAGCGCCCTTAAGAATGTTTTAAAATTCACTATTTTATTTTATAAACTGATCATTTTAAAACTAAAACTTACCTCAACATCAGCTTTTGAATTTAAATTACATCTAAAGATATTCTTATCATCAAACTTCTTGTAATTATAATTATCTGGTAACAAATCCATTTTTGTGCATTAGCTAACATGTACAAAACAGTCAAGCCGACTCAAGACGAAGTACGTCTGCTGTGTCAATCGCGAAGTGTCGGCTATTACTGAATATCCGAAAAGAGCCGAAGCGTCGCTTAAAGTCTAGCGCGTCCGCTGTTACTGAATATGCTACCCGCATGAGGACCATGTGGCCGCTACAGCTACTAGTCAAAACGAGAGTGGGACGATATTAAGTAATTTCAGTCTCTGCAATCCTGGGATTCAGGTTTCGTTTTTTCTTTTTCCTAAATTTTTTATTCTATTGAAAATTAAATCTGCATTTTTGGTATAAATCATATCTGTGTTTTTGGTTCAAGTTATGATCTGAATTTTTGGTTTAAGTTATGCGTTTTCCATACAGACTTGTATGCTAAGTTGTATGTTATCCAACTTATATGTTTAGATATTTTTTTATCAATTTTTTTGTAATACAATTCAAGCTTCACTTTTGGTAACCTGGTTCTATATGTATACCGAATTCATTTCATCTTTTTTAATCATATCCATCAATTAAACCTAATTTGTTTCATAATTAAGCTATAATCTCTATTTATTCGTACATTATGTTTGGAGGGGAAATCAATTTTAATATGGTCTTAATAGTTATATAGGACTAGAAGAGTTTGAGGATGTCAAAATGTTTTGGATAAGTATCCTATTTTTGTTGAATTGATAAATCTGTACATATTATGTTGAACGAGTTTTCAACCATCACATTTTTTTTATTAAATAAAAAACGTTGCAACTAAATTGTGTTATTTCCTTTTGGTCTACACTTTTCACATTCTCAATTTTTACAGCTAAATTTTATTAGTGACTTTACTTTTTTTTTATGAAGTTAATAACTACCGTCTAAAATAACGTGGTGCTCACGGGAAGACTACTTTTCATTCGATACAATCTACAAATTAGCAACGGTTCCTACGACCTATGCTCGCCGATGAACTGCTGCCGTTCGCACTTATGTAGTTACTTTTAGTTGCTATCCAAAATCAATTCATAATTTTCATAAAATGCTACAAAACAAAAAGAAAAAGGAACGCCGTTGAAATAGAGTCTAAACAAGATGAGCATAGGGAAAAAAAAGAAGGATTTAGTGATTTTCAAAAGAAAACTATTGGAAGATGAGTCTGCGCAAAATGCAAAACTTTTCGAAGAAAGATCTAGAAGAGAAGAAGAATTACATTTATTGAAAACAAAAAATCTACGTTTACAAAATGAAAAATTAGAACTGGAAATTCTTGTTTAAAAAAAAAACAATTATTACAGTAGGTATCCCACGACGATTAAGACAAGTAATATATCAGAATTTGGCAGTAGTAGATAATTATAATTTTGGGGGTGTAAATTAGAGCAAATGTTGCATCTTTTCTTGTTATTGTGTTACCCAATAAGGCATTTGATTTGGTCACGTGATGTCGCATTAATGGGACAACCTGTATATTTGTGCCTTTCTGTGCTCCTCCCGATAAAACAATTCCAACTAACTAGCACACTTGGGGTCTAAGGTGGTTAATTCAATAGCTGCAGGTACATAAAGGATTGTAAGTTAAAAAATTCATAATTGAATCCCCTGTAATTTTCGGCAATCTTACATTCGTACGTAATGATCAAGACAAACCAATATTATAATTTTTAATAATACTTGAAAGTTAATAATGAAACGACCGGTATATCATGGAGTGAAATTACATAGAATTGTGTTTTTTCCACAAAAAATTGTTTACCTTCTAAATATCCATTAAAACGTATCATAGCAAATCTTATAAAAAATACTGCCTATTGTCAAGTTTGACATGATAATGACATAAGTGCCAATAACTGCCAGAATATTTATTTTTCAGTTGTGAAACGGTAAGTCAACATGCCTTTTCTTTATACGGCTAGTGAATATGTTGATATGCTTCTTATTTATGGTGAATGTGAAAGAAATTGTAAAAGAACTAGAGATTTATACAAAGCTCGTTATCCCAATCGCCGAATACCTGGTAAAGATACATTTAGATATGTGGAACAAGAATAACGCAATGGTTCTTTTCCCAGTGAGAAAGCAAAAAATCATAAGTATCACCCCTTTAAGATACATTTGGTGCAAGGTCTGAATCCTGAAGATTTTGATCTACTATGTACATTTATTGCAGATATGCATGTACGGTTAGACGATGAGTTATCTTTTTTTGTTAAAATTCTGTGATGCGACGAATCGAGATTTCATAATAACGGAATCGTCAATCGACATAATTGCCATTACTGGTCTGCAGAAAATCCAAAATGGGTGATGTAAACCCGATTTCAGAGAATTTGGTGTGGCCTATTCAATTGGCGTCTGATTGGCCCGTACTTTTATGATGGTATACTAACGGGAGAGAGATACCCAAATTTTTTACAAAATATACTTCCAGACCAACATGGAGACATTCCATTGAATGAAATAAATATAATAAATGAGGTGGCAGCAAGATGGTGCAACTCCACATTTTGATCGTAGAGTGAGGAATTATCTGTACATGATATTTCCAGAACGCTGGATTGGACGAAACGGTACTATTTACTGGCGTCCAAGCTCGCCAGACCTGGCACCGTTATATTTCTCCCTTTGGAGATATCTTAAAGGTATCGTTTATACAACTCCGCCTACAAATTTAGACGAGTTGAAAAGAAAAATACGCGATGCTTGTAGAACTGTGACACTGGAAATGATTAGGGCAGCATGTAGCCGAATTCTATTATCAAGATTTGAGAAATGCATTTACGAAGATGGGCATCAATTTGAACATCTTCTTAAAGATTGTAAGTTTTTTTTGTGACAGTTAATTTGAATTATTATTAAAAATTATAGTATTGGTTTGTCTTATCAGTACGTACGAATGTAAGATTGCCGAAAATTACAGGGGATTCAATTATGAATATTTTAACTTACAATCCTCTAAGTACCTGAAGCTATTGAATTAATCTCTTTAGACACCAAGTGTGCTAGTTAGTTGGAATTTTTTTATCAGGAGGAACACAGAAAGGCACAAATATACAGGTTGTCCCATTAATAATTTTGAATGCGATATCACGTGACCAAAAACAAATGCCTCATTGGGTAACACAATTACAAGAAAAGATGCAACATTTGCTCTAATTTACACACCCAGAATTATAATTATCTACTACTGCCCAATTCTGATAAATTACTTGTCTTAATCGTCGTGGCACACCCTGTATATCCACTTACCTGTTTGTCGTTTGATTTCTTTTCTCTTTAAATAATAAATACTCATCAATTTGTTTGATTTTATTTATACATTTTCACAAACGCCTGACAATCTATGTTAAAACTTTCATTCTAACAATTAATTATCATTTTCCAACAAATTTGCAAAGTATAATAAGAAATCTTGTCTAAAATCGATATTTTCCATCTGATCATCTATACCTATGTCATGTTGAACATCTTCACAATCAACATTCACATATGTATTAGCTGTGGGATCTGGTTCATTTAAACTTAGTGCTATATTATGAAGTACTGCACAGGTTATAATAACTAGCTTTGCAGATTCAAGGGATAGCCTTATTCCAAGTGAAAGTATGGGGAATCGTCTCTTTAAAACACCAAGAGGCCTTTTAATTGGGTTTCGTGTTCTAATTTGGGATTCATTGAATACTTGTTGAATATCACTAGTGGGATTAGGTATCGGTGTTATTGAGTATTTTTTCAAAGCGTATCCTGAATCTCCGAGCATTATGGAACTACCAAACTCATTATTTCCAAATATTGTTTGGTCATGTGACGAACCTGGCCATCTAGCAACAATATCTTTAATGTAGAGATTGGCATCACCTACCACTTGTACATTCAAAGAAAAATACCCTTTTCTTTTCCCGAAGTTCTCAGCATTATCTCCACCTACAAAAAAATGATTGATAACCTAGCCAATAAACAGAAATATTCATATTACCTGGCGAAATTATCTTTATATGAGTACAATCTATGACACCTATTACTCGAGGAAATCTGGCAATTTCGTAATTTTTTTTTAATATCTGCAACTTCTTGTATATTTGGCATATTTATGTACTGTGGTGCAGATGAAGCAATTTTTCCCAACATTTTTCTCACAATTTGACTGGCTGTAGATTTGTGAATACCAACAAAATCTCCAACAGTTTTCAACATACACCCTGTAGCTCAAAAACGAAGTACAAGGAGAATCTTCTGCATTGCTGTTACCGCATGGTTTCTAAAAAAAAACATTTTTTAATACCTACCTAAATCTATTTTTTTCCATGAAAATCACAAATATCTTTCGGTTTTTGGAGCAATATCATCTCGAAACCTCTGCTCTAAAACATGCACTGTCTCCTCGCTAAGAGGAAATCTCATTCTAAATGCTTCATCAACCAAAGAGTAAAATGATCCAGTCGTAATTTGAAGTTTCGGGGAACCCTTAACCTGAGTCTATTATTTTCTTAATCAGAATCTGTTGAACTATCACTGCTATCAGTAATAGTTGATGATGTTGATGACGTTATAGAAAACAGTCCGCGTCACACACAGTATCAACAAAGCAAAAAATTCGAGGCTTGGAGAACATTTTCGACAGTTTCCAACTTCCGGTTGACACTTAAATCTGAACCATCAGTTCGACTCTCGGTTGATGTTTATAATACGGACATTGCAGTTTGACCCCAGGTTGTGACTCAACCTTCGGTCAACTTGACATTATAAAACCGGCCCTAAGTGATTCCAGGCTCTGATTAATATTAATGCTTAGGTCGAATTCTGAAATTATTTCTTGAATCAAAGTGGTAAATAGGTTCCAATCGGCTTTTTCCAATTTCCACCTAGGAGTTGTCTTAGGATTTATTTGTTTACCATCGCTTTCCAATACTATCGGAAAGTGATCGCTGTCATAAAGAGAGGGAACAGCTTCAACTTTTATATGACTTGTTAGTTTCGAATCACATATCGAGGGTCAAAACGCAGGGCCTCGTAACTAACATTTTTGCGAGTATCTGGAGTCTGTTGACAAAGTTAGAAATTAGTCACTTTTAAATTTTAGCGGTAAAACGCGAAAAACATAACCTCGTGTTTACATTCGCGCCAATTTTGAAAGCATTACCTCGTATTTTCCAGTCGGCTCCATGTTATCGACCGTTTATGTCATAGTTCGTAGAATTGCTCCTTTTTTTTGGCTGGTAAGTTGTTTAAAATAACTAAAATTTTACCATACTTTTATAATAGTGGTTCGAAAGGTTTTATTAGATGTTTTTGTTTAATTCATTCTATGAGAAAATGTTTATTTCTCTACTAAAAAATGATTTTCTTTCCAGGTGACACTTACGAGGTCCTGCCATTTTCAAAATTCAAATTAAATTAGCCCTTACGAGGTACTGTATAAAGCTATTTATTGAATAAAAATGTCGAGCCGAACAAGAATGATAGTCGCAATGGCTAAAAACCTTAATTCTAATAATATAGAAATAGTAAATGAAGACCACGAACAAGAAAATGACCCGAATTTGTCAAATATAAGTGATTTTAACAAGACTTTTCTCCAGCATGACTTAGAACAGGTCCTGAGTCCCGAGGATATCTCTGAATTAATCAATAACGCTGAGGTGGTATTCGAAAGTAGTTCTTCCGACCAAATGGCTAATTTGGAACTCAGTAAACCTTCAGCATCAGATCCCAGTTTTCAAATAAACAATGTAGAAGCTAGTTTTGAACAAAGCTCGGATCAAAGAGATGCAAATTCTTCCACGAACCCCGTAATACCCGAAAAAAATATAATATTATATGATCCCGATTACGACGCCACTATGGAGTCTGACAACGCTGAGTCATCTGAAGAAAGCTTAGACGAACATATTTCAGATCAAGAACCGCAAGAGCAAATATCAGGAGAGGATAGCGATTTGGAAGGTCAACCTGAAAGTGAAGATTAAAGCAAAAAGCGAAAAGGTTACAATAAAAGAGCTATTAATAAAAGACTAAGATTTACGGGCGAAGGCTACTTGGGATTCACAAAACCCAAAAATCAGAAAAATACGTTTCAAAACAAAAAACGTGATGAGAGGAAAATAAAAGAAATATGTCCTTTGATTTCAGACCAGGATCGAAAAAAACTTTTTCAAAAGTTTTGGGACGATATGACTTGGGAGCAGCGAAAAGTTTTTGTTGTAAATACCGTTAAGGTTTGTTATACAAAAAGGCCGTCAAAAAAAATTGAAACCTCTCGTAGATCCCAAACGCTAACTTATTCTTTTGTTATCAATAATCAATCCATACCTGTTTGTAAGAAAATGTACCTGAATACCCTTAGCATCGGAGAATGGTCTGTACGATACTGGACCATGAAGTCTGAAAATGGCATGGCTAATAGTAACCAAACTGAAATAAGCAATAGAGAAAAACGAGAAGATATTTTCGAAAATGACAGAAGGTTTCTCACTGAGTTTCTTCAAAATTTAAACAAACTTCCTTCACATTATTGCCGAAAAGACACGAATAGAATGTACTTAGAACAATCTTTTCAGTGATTCGGATTTATATCGAGTCTACAAGGAGCAATGCCAATAAAAGGGGCAAAATCCAATGTCTGTTATCACTATGACTAAACTTGCCGACCAAATGAAAATCTCTACAGGGTGCGGCAAATAAACGGTCAATTAGAAATATCTAGAGAACTAAAGGTATCTGAATTATGAAAGTTGGCATGAAGGGGTTTTGAATAATGAGCTATTCAATGAAAATATTTCCGTCACCATTCTACTTCCGATTATACCGGAAGTCACACATAACTTTGTAATTTTTAATGGAAGGCCCTGTATATTTTTAAATTTTAGGAATATTTACGTTATTCTGAAAATTTTTTGTTAATACTTCCCTATACCTATCTTGAACCGTTTTTGAGTTGTAATGTTTTTTATATGAAAATGACACTTTTTTACCATGTACATAAAATTCAATATCCTCTAATGTAATTTGAATAAAAGTTTAAATTTCCTAGGAACTATTCATCACATACCGCTTTATCGTTTACACTGTGAAGTTACCTTTTTTATTATACAGGGTGCTGTCAAAATTGGAATAAAAACGGAATCTACAATCTTCGCGTAATTCCTTTTTTTCAAATGGGACACCCTGTATGAGATTATTTATTTTAGTAGAATACGTTGTCCACTATCGATATAGATAGGTAGATAGATAGATAGATAGTTTATTTAGCAATAATGCTATTACAAACAAAAAATTTTCAAAAAATTGACATTAAATGATTCTACACTATATACTGATTACATGTCAAATAATTGGATATAATATAATTACAAATAATTTATTTTTACATAATTAAAAGCTTCTCTTATGAAAGTGTCAAGGGTGATACACGATTTTATAGAAATTGGCAAATTATTATACAACAATAAACCTTTGTAAAATAGAGAATTTTGTGTTGAACTAGTTCTTGTAGTCGGTATATATATGTTACTAGATGTTCTAGTGTTGTGAGTATGTATATCTCTAACAAAACTAATTTTGTTGGACATATATTTTGGTAGCATATTGTGAATTATTTTAAAAATAAAAATTACGTTCTGTAAAACCATTCGCTGATTAACACTCATAAATCCTAAACGGTCAAGCATATCTTTAATACCAGTGTACCTATTTACTCTTAAAATAACCCTCATTGCTTTATTTTGTAAAATCTGTAATTTAGACTTCTCAGACTGGCTCAAATAATATAAAATTGTTGGACAATACTCAAAATGTGGTGCAATTATGGTTTTATATAATGTTACTCTTGTCATTATAGATAGATTTGAACTTATTCTTCTGAAATAATTGATTTTTTTACTAATTTTCTTATGAACATACTGACCATGTTTTTTAAAATTCAAATCCTTATCGATAATAACACCTAAGTATTTACATTCAGTAACAAGTTTTAAGGACTGACCGAACAACTTAATATCGCATGCAACATTACGTTTATTGTTGTTAAACAACATCACCACTGTTTTATTTGTGTTTACATACAAATCATTATCAATAAGCCACGATTCCAACAATTTAATAATATTTTGCATTTTATTCATTGTCTCTTCCACATTTTCACCCTCTACTGAAATTGTAGTGTCATCAGCAAACAAATTTAAAACTAATGGAATATCACAGAAGTTAACAATATCATTGATATATAAAATGAAAAGAAGAGGCCCCAATACTGTTCCTTGAGGGACTCCATACTTCACAAGAAGTTCACTGGACTGAAAATTATTCACTTTTACTCGTTGGTAACGATTTTTCAAGTAACTGCTTAACCATTCTTGTGCATTTCCAAGTATACCATATTTTTTCAGTTTTTTGATTAACAAGTCCCTGTTTATTGTCTCAAACGCTCTTTTAAAATCAAGAAAAACAGTACAAATGACTTTTTTCGAATCTATAGATTCCTTCCACTTTGAGACAACCAGTTGTAATGCAGACTCACAACAATGTTTCTCTCTAAAACCAGACTGATTTTCAATTAAAATATTGTTATTGTTAATATGTTCTAGAAGAAGTTCCTTTATGTATAATTCTATTATTTTTTCACAAAGAGGCAACATGTTAATTGGTCTGAATTCATCACATTTTTTTGTATTTGTTATCTTTTGAATAGGTACAATAATTGATGTTTTCCACAAGTCAGGAAATTTACTTTGTTCTATACTTAAATTTATTATATCTGTTAATTTATCACTAATAGTATTTAAGCCATTCAGCATAATGGTTTTGGTAATCTCATCTGTTGAATAATCTTTTTGCAAATTTAGTATTAAACTTTTTACTTTTTGTTGGGTTATTTTTTGAAAGTTGTATAAAGGTGTTATTTGGTTATTAATAATAACATGATTTCTTTTATTCAGATCATGATCCCTATTAGCTATTATTAGTTCTATACTTTGTACGAAATAATTATTAAATGAATCGGCTAATGATTTATCATCTTCCACTAATATATTATTAAAGTATACAGCTTGTATCATCTCACCCTTTTCTTTTCCCATTACTTTTTTAATACCTTGCCACATTTTTCTACTATTTCCTTTGTTTCTATCTATTAAGTTTTCAAAATATAACCTTTTCTTTGATCGTATTAAACTAACAGCTTGGTTTCTTTTATATTTATACTCTACCCAATCGGTAGCCATACCTGTAATTATAGCCCTTTTATATGCCAGATCTCTTGATTTTTGTAGAGAATTTATTTCATTATCATACCATTCATAACCAACCCTCTTACATATAGTTATTTCTGGAGCAAAATTATTCAAAACAGAAGTAATATTTTCATAAAATTTTGCCAGCAGGTCATTTACATTCATCTCACGTTTCCAAGGTTTTTCATGTAAGGCTTTTTCAAAATCATTCTCATTAATATCTTTAACATTTCTTGTTTTAAAAGTAGTTGTATTATCATTATATAATTTTAATTTTCTTTGAGGATCCTTAAACTTTATTTTAAAGTACGTCATATCATGATCTGTAATTTTTGGTTCCCTCATCACTTCAGCTTTTACTTCGTTATTATTTGTAAATATTAGATCAACTGTACTTCTAGTATTTTGTGTTATTCTGGTATATTCCTTTATTATATGTATTACTATTCCCTATACCTATCTCCTGCAGTTTTCAAATAAATCAGCTTTATACATTTTTGTCACAAAAAATTAATTTATCAAGTCGCCTATGGAATATTCTGACAAATGTCAGTTATTGTTAATGTTTAATAGTCACCTTGTTGTATGCCGTTGTGTGAAAGGTATAATAATAGTTTGCCTTTAATTTTCTTAACAAAATAATAATGGCACTTTTAGGATATACAAATGATGATTTTTTAAATTTAATTATGATTCACGGTGAGAATGACAGAATGGTATCCAGAACTTGCCGTGTGTTTGCTGAGAGATATCCTGAAAAGCCTCGACCAAATCATAATACTGTAAAATGTTTGCTACACAACTGTTCCCAGTTTAGTCAGTTTAAAAGTAAAAGAAATAAGCCCAAGACCCATGTCGATAATGAGGATTTACAAATAGACATCCTGGGATATTTTGCAGCTCATCCAAATTCATCCTGAAAAGAGTCTATAAATGTTTGGAACTTGATGGGCAACACTTTGAACATTTATTGAATTAACAAGCTAGTACCTTATTATCTTTGATAGTATCTGTATAATTGTTCAATGTTTAACCGAGTGTTTGACTCAATAAATTAATACCACATAGCCTATAAGAAAATTAATTTTTTATGACAAAAATGTGATTTATTTGAAAACTGCAGGAGATAGGTATAGGGAATAGTAATACATATCGATAGTGGACAACGTATTCTTCCAAAATTAATAATCACATACAGGGTGTCCCATTTGAAAATAAGGAATTACGCGAAGATTGTGGATTCCGTATTTATTCCAATTTTGACAGCACCCTGTATAATAAAAAAGGTAACTTCACAGTGTAAACGATAAAGCGGTATGTGGTGAATAGTTCCTAGGAAATTTAAACTTTTATTCAAATTACATTAGAGGATATTGAATTTTATGTACATGGTAAAAAAGTGTCATTTTCATATAAAAAACATTACAACTCAAAAACGGTTCAAAATAGGTATAGGGAAGTATTAACAAAAAATGTTCAGAATAACGTAAATATTCCTAAAATTTAAAAATATACAGGGTCTTCCATTAAAAATTACAAAGTTATGTGTTACTTCCGGTATAACCGGAAGTAGAATGGTGACGGCAATATTTTCATTGAATAGCTCATTATTCAAAACCCCTTCATACCAATTTTCATATTTCAGATACCTTTAGTTCTCGAGATATCTCTAATTGACCGTTTATCTGCCGCACCCTGTATATTCCGACCGAGAAAGGACCAATGTGATGTTTGTTTCAAGTATAAGAACGATAATGTAGAAGCAAAAGAATATCAGGAGCACATTAAGGAAAAAAATTTAGCAAGACGTGAAAAGGAAATAGATAAGGAGAAGGCGATTAATGGGGAGTTCCACATGATAACCATGGATGTGCAGGCTGTGAAGCTATCTCCACAAATACCAGCCAGCACGTTGTATTACAAACAGAAGTTGTGTTGTCATAACTTCACAATTTATAATTCAGTTATTGGTTTAACGAAACTGTTGCTGATGGACAGGCATCTGTTTACGCTTCCTGTTTAATTGACTACTTGGAAGGGCAGCTTTTAACTCAAGAGGTCAAAAGACCTTTCATTATTTATTCTGATGGCTGTACAGCTTAAAATAGGAATAGTGTGTTGGCAAATGCACTTCTTTATTTATCACATAAGTATGACATTTCAATTACACAAAAGTTTTTGGAAAAGGGTCATAATCAAATGGAGTGCGACTCTGTCCATGGTGCTATTAAAACATGCTTGAAAAACAAAGAAATATATTTGCCTAGTGATTATTTAAAAATCACTAATGCCTAGTGATTATTTAAGAATAACTAAGTTAGCACGTATAAAAAATCCCTATTTAGTGGAGACTGTGGTTAATGATTTTTTCAAAAACTACGGCCATTTTTCTAAAATATGCGTCGATTCGGCCTTCTAGAATGGATGATGATAGGGCTATTCTAACCAATATTAGAACTTTAAAATATTGTGATGGGCAAATTTTAGTTAGTTTTTTAGTTTTCAAGTTTTAAAGTTAAAATTTTGTGATGAAGACTTTCACCATTTTCCCATAAGAACAAAAAAGGTTGATTTTAAGAATGTAATATTTCCACCCCTTTATCAATCACCTTTGCCAATTACTAAAAAAAGTATGATGATTTACAGAGTATTAAAGCTACAATTCCTAAAAGTGTTTTGTTAAGGAAAAATATTCATCTGTTACTCATTTATTATTATATTTTATTTGTGTTTAGTTCATACAAAATATTTTTGTATAAGATGTTGTTTTTAGAATTATGAAATTACATAGTCACGCATTTTTGGAGGTACCTGATAATGGCTGTGATACTTAATTAACATTAGAAGGTATTCAATAATTATAGAAATTTGAGTTTGTATTCTGTTCGGAAGTGTTAATAAACAAATTTAAATATATTTATTATGCTTTTTATTAAAATATTCTATTTATTTAATTTTTTTCGGAATATTATACAATTATACTCACAATAATAACTTTTGTTCGTACTTTTTCGATTGTGCAATTCCTCGTATCTGTATTTTATTGGAACGCAGTACCTCGTAAATGTAGTTTATGTCAGAAAAAGAAGAAAATTACGAAATATTTCTATAATAATCTCATTGTTTTTAGCGAATATGTTCATACAAAAAAACTCAACTTATCGTTTAGAAAAAAAAAATAGTTTTATTGCTCTCCTGAAATTTTTTTGAATTGTTACCTACGAGGTCCTGCGCTTTGACTCTCGATATTGATAAATCGATTGCGCTGAACGTTCCAGACTGAACGTTAAAGCTACATTCACAACCAATTCCTATTTGAGTTGGAGATTGCCTGCTTATCCAACGGGGAAATACATAACCATTCAAAATGAAAATTACTGTCAAGGTCAATCGTAAGCACAATTCAAATTAGTGCAAGCTGCTTGGCAAAGACAAGCGTCAAAATGAAAAATTGTAAATTTGGAGGTTAGTTTTATAAAAAAAAATTAAATGTAAACAAAACAAGCTTGTGTTTTAAAAGTTTTCATTTTTTAATTTTAAACAAATATAAATAATTTTGATATCGAGTCCAGTGACAATGAAAATGATAATACATTTCCACGAGGTTCATCTCCAGTCCTACCTGAATCTCAAGCATCAGCACTATATGAAATAATTGTTGAATATGAAGAATTTAATAATGAATTATTTTTAAAACATGTATGTAACTATCCAGCAATATATAATTCCCAATTAAAAGGTTATAGCAACAGTAATCAAAAGCTCAGGGCTTGGGAAAACATTGCAAAGTCAATGGGTGCAACAGGTAAACTATAAGTCGAGATAAAAGTAATCAAGTTCCTACCAAGGGTATAATGCGTTAATGGTTTAATATTTTTCTAGTGGAATTTTGTACTAGAAGATGGAAGTCGCTAAGGGAAAAATATCACCGAGAAAAACAAAAAAATGATATTATGTTTAGAAGTAGTGCTGCTGCTGCATCAACCCTTAAATGGCAATACATGTCTTTTTTTGGATTCATATATGACAACATGAGGCCAAGGCAGTAAGTAAACCTATACACCAATCAATTGTTAAGTTGTTTCATGCATCAATATATTATCTCTTATAATATTCTCAAATTTAAGAAAAAATTACCAACAAAATCTATCGTTAAAATTAAAAACAATTTACCTAAACATCAATATGATTTAAATTATTTTTTAGGACATCATCTAGTATATTGGCAGATAGCATTAGATCAGGCCCCAGTACATCTACCAGTTCTAGCTCTTTCGATTCCTTCCCAACTACCTCAAAAAGCCAAAAAATGTTTAAAGACTAACCAAAATACAAGAATAACCTCTCAACTGCGAGCAGAAACCACACAGTACACCAAGGGGTATAAAACGAAAGTCTGAAAAAGAAGATCCCGTTGTGGGAGTCTTGGAACAAATTGGAAATGCGTTACAGACAAACACAACTACACTTTCAGACAAAATCAATGATTTTTCGAGATACTTGGCAGCTGAAATTAGGGACTTGTCATCTAGGGAACAAAATGAATTTATGGATAAAACCCTCATTCGATTAATACAATTGAAACGTAAGAATAAAATTCGTCTATAACTTGAATTTTGTTTTTAGTTTTGCTCAGTATCAACTAATAATTAGGAAATTTTTTTTTTTAATATTTATTTACTTTAATGAGAAATTATGGATTTATTTTTGTTTTGTTTTTTTCTACAAGAATTTATGTTTAGTTTTTGTTGCATGATTTTTTTTTGTTACGTTACGATTGATTATACGTTTAGTGAGAATATTATTTGAGTGATATAGATATTATCTGTGTTCCTAGTAATATGAGAAAAACATTTTTTTTGCAAATACATTTTTTTGTTACCATAGGTTATAAGGTTCAAGGTTTAAGGTGGATATTATAAACATGTCTTGAAGTTAACTTTGACTTTAACAGTCAAGTTACTTTAGGTTTCAAAATGTCAGTTTTATAAGTTTCATTTTCAAAAAAAAAGAAGAAAAATAAAAAGTAGAATAGCCTGGAACATAGAAAAATTTTCTCTATGGCCCAGAGTTTTGGCATTTTGACTTTAATTTCATGGTCTGATTTTGGTGAATTTGTTATTTCTTTTCTATCATTAGTGGAATGATTTAAGGACATGGTGGAGTGCAAAAGAAGTGACATTGTTTTGTGGAAATATAAAGAAACTGCATGGAATGAAATCTCAAAAAAACTAGTTGAGATTGGTTTTCCCCCTAGGACAACTAAACAGTTGCGAGATAAATGGGGCAATTTAAAAAAAGAAACAAAAAAAAGTATAGACAGGAAAAAGTAGAAAGCTTTAAAACTGGTGGGGGTCCAAAATTTTTTATTAGGTTCACTCCCATTGATGGTAGAACAAGCAATATCTTCTTTCATTTCCGCCATCTGGATTTTAAATTGCTGATTTTCTTCTCTTATTTTCCTCATCTCCTTTAAACTTTCTATTTTCCCCTCTTCTATTTTCTTTTCTATATTATCAAATTTTCTATTCATAGTGTTCATGTCTTCTCTCTGATTATTAAATAATTGTTGCAACATTTCCATCATTCCAGTTTGTTCATTTTGTCTTCTTTCCACTCCTTCTCCTTGGTATTGTCCAGCGATATTTTCTCGAATTCTCCTAGTTTCTTCTAGTTCTTCCATTGGTTCTGCTCTTCCACTTACTTCTCTCTCATCATCATGATCCTCACTATGTCTCCCTTGTTCTAAATATTGTACTTGAAAATCACCCATTCCATGTTCCTCTTCTGATCTTTCCTCTGTTCGTATTTGTTTTCCATCCCTTGGTGTCATTCTTTTATCCATTTTGTTTTTGTTTTAATTATTTTATCAATAAAGTATAAAGTTTATTGTTTTATTACGTAAGATCCCTCAATTTAAAAAAAACTACCCAATCATATATACCTAACAAAGAAATAAACACACCCACGTTTTTAATTCATTTCAATGAATTATTTATTTTTAATCGACCAGTTTTAAAAAAGAGCCCCACGTTTTGGGTGCCAATATTGTAATGGTTAGTATTTATTATTATTTTATTTAAATATTATATTAATTTTTATATTGTTTATACTTGCCCTTTCTTCCAGCTAGCTCATATGAAATTCGGAAACAAGAAAACTCCTACTCTCTTTGGGTTCTGGCGCTATTAAATTATTTATTGAATTTCTCCACAGATATATGTTATTTGAATCAATTCCTTATTTTAAAATTTATTAAAATTATTTTTCAATATATAATATAAATGAATATGTATTAATAAAATTTTGTGACGCCTATGGACAAACCTTTCTTATTATTTTAAAAAGTAGATGTCTCTGTCGATGAGTATGTAAAGTCACAGAGTATGGAGATTTGCAAACAATTCAGTTAACAGCGAATGAATTTCTATGGTGTGGTAGTATGAAAATTTTTGTTTGTACCCATAATAATAAAATGTAACTCAACTCAACAAAACAGTTTAATTATAATAGTGATTGCCTTTGTATGATATTTACATGAATCTCAACTCATATTTAACTAATACTACTAAAAGAAAAGAAGTAATTATACAAATACAGTTACCTAACCTACAATTCAAGGAAATAAAATTTTAAATCTAAGGTGACCTCTTATCTAATTTTAATTAAAGTGAATTATTAATAATTTTGAAATTTATTTTAGATGTACTTCTGATATGCATATGCTTTTGATAATATTTTATTGGTACCAATAATTGACTAACCTTTTTAATATTAAATTTTTAGCTGGTTGGATGAGGATTCGTAAATTTGATGAGGTAGACGGGATTGCAGGATTTCACAGGAAGATTGAGGATTCTGATTCTCCTCTGGGATGCTGGAACAACTTCTGGATGGTATTTCAGGTATATTTTAACTTTTCTTCTATTTCTTAATATTTCACTGAACCTTTCTTGGTATTTTTAAAGTTTTTATCTAATTTCTCTAGTTTAATTATCAATTTATACTTTTTTGTAAATCAAAATTTTTAAAAACCTCTTTCAAAATCCACCTCTACTCTCTTGTTCTTTAATAATAATAATAATAAATGCTTTTATTGGCCAAACATACAGTGCATACAAGTGAATATATACATAAAAAGGTTCATTATGTTACACAGCAGTTTGCCAAATGGCAGGGTTCAAATTTCTTGAGTAAATCAAGAATTTGCTCTTTCACTCAACCAGTTAAATACTTAAACCTATACACTATAACTATAAATACAATTCAAAAATAATACAAACTACAAAAAAAGTCAAAAAAAAAAAAAAAAAAAAAGAATGAACCAAGAATAAATGAATGTGAGAGAAAAAAAAACCGTAGAGACCCATTACCAAGAAGAGAATTACAAATCAATTATCATTTAATATTAACATTTTGTGTAGAAACCAGAAATTACAAGTTTTATTACAAAGAAAATGATAATACTATTCCATTTCAAAGAAAAGAAAATTAATATAGATAATATAGGTATCCATCTTCCATTACGCTTTTAAGCTACCATTAAGCAAATTACTTTTAATCTCACGTTTGAATCTATTCAATGTAAGTAGTTTTAAATAATCGGGTATCCAGTTCCAAATCCTAACTACATTAAATG
>CAJUYI010003870.1:0-20932 GCA_910591695.1 Galerucella pusilla | reverse complement strand
AAAAAAATATACATTTTTATACATAACTTTTGCGGCTTAACTGGGCATTATCAACCCTATTCAACTTCCTAGTCCACAAGACATGCAAAGAAATGGTAGGCGCGACCAAATATTTTCATTATCATACCGGAACATTCTTCCCACATGAGAAACCAATTCAGTCCCAACATCAATATTAAAATTTGAAATGGGAACATGAAAAATGCCTAAAAATTCATAATTCTCAACTAGTAATGTATTAAAAAAACTACAAGAAAATGGTTTCTTACCAATACCACAAAGAAATCCTCAAACATGTGAGCTTCCTTCCCAAAAATACTTTTCAATTTATTATCGTTTGTTTACTGCCACATTAAATTAAAAATGATCTCTATGAGATGACACTTCAGGAATAAAATATTTTTGGTAAATTCTAATCAGCCACACCACGTGTTCGGCCTAGAAGCTCCAAAAAGAAAAAGAGAGAGATCACCGATCCCTTCAATCCTCCACATTCCACAATACAACTGAGGGAATTTGAATTTCTCACATCAGCGTTCATTGACACGATGTCACTCACTAAGGTGTGATCACCTTAGGATTCATAGACAAATGAAAGCGCCAAAGGACTTATTTTTAAATTTTAAATTTATCAAATCTACAATCATTATACAAATAACTTTACAGTTGATTAGAACCGTAACACCCTTTCAAATTTGGCTGAATACGATCCTACTGATTTTATTTATCTAAATAGCAAATAAAATAAACGACATACGCAAAAGAGTACATTCAATAGCCTTCTTGGTATGCGTCATCTTTTGTGACGTATATCCGGGTTTTGGGTATGTCTCAGTAAGTTAGAGCCATATATGAGAGCTTTTTCATTATTAATTTCAGGAAAAAAGCCCTTCTTCATTCTTCAAAAGTTCGTTCTTTTTTAAAATCTAATAAACAATTATCAGATAACAATTTCTTCCAATATTATAGGAGTTTTGTCAAATAATGTGGAGAGTAAAGTCCCTTGCTGTTGTAGCCAATCCAAAAACGTCATTACGCAAAAGGAAATCGTTTATGCAAAAAACATTTAGTGCGCGATATGTACAGTGGTAAAAATTTTCAAAGTGAATAAATATAGATCATTCAAACCAAAAATACCTCACCGACCACCTAAAATGTTGCTGAAGTTCGTTGTCCAAGAACTTTAGTAATTTTTTATCGATTCCAATTGTTTCTACGCCAAATTGTAGATGAATTCTTTGGTATTAAGACAAACTCCAGAAAAGTTCTCCGAAAGTTTTGATAGCTTATTTATACAGGGAGAAAAAAAAGATGTATCCGTAGTCGAATTTGTGGAACAGTTTATTACAAAGACTATATCTTTTTCGCCATCTTCCAAAATAACTTTCCACCCCTTTTAACCCCTTTAGGCGATTAGTTTCATATTAATATACGAAACACGTCTTCCATCAATTCTGAATTCTTGAAGTAGATTGGAATATGTAATATAAACTTTGCCCCCGTTTCCCATCCCCTTTCTTATCGGATACCCACGTCGTACAAAGAACACTTTCCAAGTTTCTTGGCTCCACCACCAGAAGTGCATTGATCCGTCAGTCACTCTTTCGGGACAGAGCATTTTATATGTACTTATAGATATATTTTACTTATACTTACACATGTACATGTAGGTATAAGAACAAGTTTTGCTAATAAAGAGTGACATAAGAACCTACCATGTCTTATACGAAAGTTCTTATCTTTTTACGACTCCTTTGTAAAGCTCTATTCATGTTGTATTCTCTTTCAGAGCCGCGTTGCGGTCCTATGACTGGGGCTGGGGGTGAACCGCTGCCGATGCAGTCAACTATCTCTCCTGCAATGACGGAGTCTGATCTACCTCAGCCTCTGGTGGTAAGGAGCCCATCGGTCTCCCTCATGAAGTGGCCTGGTCAAGTGCCTGGGAAAATGACACCCAACCGACAGGTATATATTATTTAATTATTATCTTCACATTTTGTGATTTCTTATTGATTTTCTACCCAAAATATTTAACAGTGTGATATATTTTTCTATCTTGTTTTTCTATTTTGTATAATATGATGGGCAACGTCAGCGACATCCTTCCTATACAAAACTGTCAAACGCGAGCTAACTTTTTTACCAAATAGCGTTCCATGAAAAATAATAACAGATTTAGAAAGGTCCTTGAAAAATATGTTCAAATGCACTCCAGTTTGATACCACTTTCGAATCCTTTTAACCGAGAGGGAAATACCTACATGGGTAGGTACGTGCACAGAACATTTAAGAGTTAAAACTCAAGAAAATGGTGGTTCGATTTGCCGCTGTGGGTCACCCTGAATGATTGAAAAACTTTCCAGTAGGTTTGCCAACTCTCCTTACAACGGTCATAAACCGTTGAAAGGTCAAGCCACTTTATTTTTAACAAAAATCTTCGTTCTATTTCCAGTTCCTACTTTTATAGTATCATATTTTTTCCAGAACTAGACGTCTTTTAGCATTTTGTCATTTTATATTTATATTTTCAGGTCAACTTCAATTACGGAAACGAAGGGAGCCATGCAGATACTCAACGAACCCTCTCTGGATTGGATAAGGACTGCTTTATTATTCCCGTTCATAGTCTTGATAGGTTTCTGCCAGCGGGAGTCCCAATACCAGTAGGTATAAAAAAATACATATTTTAAATGTACCTTTGTCACTTTTTGTAGCCTGTTGGAAATACACAAATTTTTTATGATGGTCTACAAAAGATTAAAATACAAGCATCACGTTTTGTATGTATGTTTGAAGTGAACAATCACTGAGACAATCAGAGCATTAAGTTTTAACATTACTAAATTTGTAATAATAATTTTTTCCGCAAATCGCTAGGAAATTTTGACATTCCTGTCAAAATTTCTTGAAGAAAAAGTCAGGAATGATATTTCCGTACAGTTGTTAATGTTCTACATAAATGATTGAAAACACACATTGCTTATAAGGAATTAATTTATATTTTGAAAACATCAAGTCATTGCTGAATACATTTTTAAGATCAATTTGTTATATTTACAGTAATTTGACAGTTAGTACAATTATTGAACATTGGAGGAACACTCTTAGAACTGTGAGAAACATTTTGGAGAACATGCAGGGTGGTAGGGTCATTTTGTTGAATATTTTGTACTGTGAAAATTTTATTTGCCACCTCAACCTTATTGTTAAGCGATTCTTCGATATATCCTTCAGCAACGTTTGATGACTTCCATCCGCCATGCCTCTTTAAACTAGTTATGTCGGCACCAGAGTCAACCAATATTGTTGCAGACGACCGACGAAAGCAGTGACCAGTATATTCTGTCGGATTTACCAAGTTCAAATAAGTAGCAACTATTTTGGGCATTTTTCTAAATTGATGAATTCCTACCACTTGTCTACAACCCTTTCCGCTTTGATATTTAAAGAAAAATCGGTCACTGTTCATATTTTCTGGTCTTAACGAAACATACTTTCGATAAACATTCAAGTAGATCTGATTAATTACAAATGATCTTGGTTTGTTGGTTTTCGAATCAGGTATGCTGATTAAAAGCTTAGATTCTAAGTCTTCTATATCGTGTACAGTCATTCGGACTAACTCATCCATTCTACAGGCCCCAGAAATACCAAATATTACAGCCACCTAAAAAATAAATAAAGCTATAATCTAAATAGAAATTTCTTTGCCCTATAACCTTGAGCTTGCCGTTTCAATAAAGAACGAAGTTTTGAGTATGTAGATATATCTACATTATGTTTAAGTGCAAGGGTTGACTTCAGCATTGAATAATTGGCCCATAATGTTGAAGATTTCATCTTTGAACAAAGGTCTAGGAAGTATGCCATTACAACATTTTCTGAGAAAGAACTCGTATTTTTACTCATGCGATAATCCATAAAACGTCTGTATGCATTTTCGTACTTTTCTCTTGATTTCTTTTGCAATAATTCTAATGAAGCAGTATTCACTGCCTCAACCAGCTCTGGAGGAGTCCCAGGAATGGAAATTTCATCATCACTTATAATTTTACTTTCGAGAACACCAGCAATTAAATTTATAAGCGTCAAGTTTGACAATTCAACCTCAATACGTTTCCATAGTAACCCAAGTAATTTTATTAGGAATTTCAAAGCACCATTTATTTGGGAATAAAATTATCGCGTTTTTTTAAATCAATCAATATCTGTCGAATTTTAAACGATTTGCGGAAAAATAGTATGTTTACCTCGTAGGAAAAGCCACATTCCTGGACTCTGTGTTGCTAAGTCTCGGCTTGCGCCTCGACTTAGCAATCTTCACAGTCGTCCAGGAATGTTAAGCTTTTCCTACCCGGTAAACAATGTACTATTATAATATTGAGAGGACAGCAACGGAAAAACACATCTTTCATTTAATGACCGTAACTATGCAAGCAGTTTTTCAAAATTCACGTGAAAACATCAGCATTTTGAAAGCTTGTGATGCCTTTTGGCCGAAATATTATTTATTAATTATTTAAATTATCATTATGGTATTATTATGATTAAAGACATAAATTCCCTTGAATCTAACGTCGATATAGCATGAATCGTTTACATATATGAAAACAGAAAGGTCTCACGTATGATGTCAAGTTCAGAGTGTGTAAACAGAATTGTTTATGTTTACAAAACGGTGAACTTGACTCGTCGTATAAATATATTAAACGAAAGTGTTTTAACATTCATTCTAATTCATTCTGATTCATTCTAAATTATTCTAAATGTAGTCTATTCATCGTAATCCTTTTTAATTAAGATTCTAATTAATACTAGTAATAAGTGAGTTAATGTATAATAGTAAAGTAAGGTAATAAAGAGAACATGTCCCGATGATTCCAGTAGTTGTTTTATTCCTGTGAGACGACACACCAAGTGACCGGCAACACCACCTAGTCAGAGGCCCTTCCACACTTCTAATGCACCAAGTATCCATAGTAGGATACACACATTACAAGCTCTCAAGTATTTTCAGTTAAAAAAACAAGCTGGTTATTATTAATTTCATAGCCTTTTTGAATTTGGCTGGATACGATCTGGAATGGAAGTAGGTAGATAACATGTGTACAATAATGGTACAGTAATGGTACAATAATTGAACCATTTAAAATTGCCAGTTTCAATAAAAAAAGTCGATTAAAAGCGAAAAAAATAAAAACATGATAAAATAAAAAATGTTCGTGTTTAATATTGGTGAAATTTATTGTTCAGTCGTACTATTTAGTCGGTCATCGTAATTATTCCGAAACAAACGTATATTCGTGTGAAATGGGGTAGAAGCATTTGTATAGTTTACAAAATTTAAGCTTCCGGGTGCTAAAATATCAACGATATAGTGGAGAAAAATGAAATTGTAAAATTGATTTTATGTCTTATGTAAGAACAGGAAATAATTTCAGCATTATATGGCAAAGTTTTGCTCATAAGCTCCCTTCTTGAAAAGTAATTTACTGAAGAAGCATCAATCAATGTCGACGGCGGAAAGAGGGTTCTTGGAACTTTTTGTATTAAAAGAAAGCCAACTATTTTTTGTAAATAAAGGCAATTTGATTTATAACCGATTTCTAATTAAGTTTGAAAAATTACTGGGACACTAATAAAAGTCTTATAGAAGCTTAGAAAGTGATAATAGTTGAATAGCGATATACAGGGTGCGGCAGATACACCGTTTATTCAAAAGATCTGGAGAGCTAAAGATACCTGAAAAATGAAAATTGGTATGGAGGGATTTCTAAGGATGAATTATTAAAATGTTTCCATTGACCTTCTAGTTCCGGTTATCCTTTGTTTTTTCTTGTAGGTATCTATTTTTATTTTAGGAATATTTATGTTACCGTGAAAGACCGAAATCTGGTGAATGTCGAGATACACCGGTGAATGTCAATATTCTCAACGTTGCTTGACGAATGTCCGAAATATTGTTGAAATTTCATTATTTCTAACTTACACCGGAGATTGTCGATATTCACGATGCACTCATGGTGTGTTGAAAAGAATTTTTTTTTTAATAAAAACAAATAAAATCCATAGATCTTTATTTATTAAAATAATATGGGAAAAGGACTTTGTTGAACTCAAAACAAACAGTAGAACATAAAAATATAAAAAATACGAACAATATCTTATTCATTGCAACAACTTAAACAACACTTTTTGAATTAGCTGCTTCTCTTAGCGACATTTCTTTTGTTGAAACTTCGTCCATGGAAAGTAACTTTTCTTCACAAATTACGAACTGATTACGGGTGAAAAGCTGCTTCAAGGTACCATTTTTGTTAGCTAATCTATAAAAGTATGAATCCTCTAGTCCAACAACAACCGCTAACACATTTCGAGGGTCTGTATGACCACGGTCGACATCAGGGACTTGAATTCTCACGGTATCACCAATTTGGGCAGGAGGAAACTTTTTTTTGAGTAGAAGTAGAAGATTCTCTTTTGCAGCTACTCTTTTTAAAGAAATTTGCTCGTGTTGTTCAGTCAGTGCTTGAGATGAAGATGTGTTGGGTGGCGGACCAGTCAATGCTTGAGATGAAGATGTGCTAACTGGCGGATCAGTCAGTGCTTGAGATAAAGACGTGTCAGGTTGCGGGTCAGTCAGTGCTTGAGATGAAGACGTGCCAGGCTGCGGATCAGCTCCAATGGTATTTTCATTATCCATGTCTGTTTCAACATAATCAAAATCGGATAAGTATTCAATTTTCCAAAGGGGGGCAAGTGCCCTGCTTTGCCCCCCCTTCCGGCGCCCATATACACACTATTAGTTAGGAATTAGTATTTTCTTGTTCCATTTTCTACCATATTCAACATATTGGTTATTTCTTCCCATCTATGATCAAATTCTCCAACATTTAAGGGACGACATAATTTAGTCAGAACCATAGAATCTACAGATAGAGGCAACAAGCCATAGAGCGCTCTGTAAATGGAAACGTCTGTATGAACTCCGGTGAGAGAGAAAGAGACGACGATCGGAGATTCTTCTGTCTTTGTCTGACTTTATAACTATTAGAGAAAGCCTGAACCGCCTACTTTCCGAGCTGGCTTGTTGCCTCTATCTGTGGTATCTCTCTCATATCTCTATGGTCAGAACTCGCTATATTAAACCTTTTCTTTTTTTGTTTCAGAAACCTGTAAATAATAATAGTTTAGATAAAAAAGGAAATATTCATGTTATGGAGGTAATGTATTTGAAAACTTAAAAAAAAGAAATACTATAATAAAGTATAATCGTTTCAGGTACCTGATCCGAAGTTATGTGTCTTATGCCATTTAATGAGTCCATTGGAACCAGTCGATCCTGTTTTAGAGTCTCCTTTAGTCCAACCGTTATTGAAGCAAAGGGTAATCGCAGGAGAGTTAGTTAATGATATAGCACAAGCAAAAACGGCGGTTACGGGAATGTTACTTGCCAATATGGAAAGAAGTGGTATGGAATTTAATTTTTATTTAAAAAAGTCATTTAGGTATTAAGATAGGTTAGATTTTTGGTCCATATGGGTCTATTAGAACCTCCACTGCGATTCGTATGAGTCTATTGTGGCTCAAACCTATTTCAGGTGTGAATCTTGAGTCCAGAAAATGGGATTTTCCTGTGTTTGCGCGAAGGGTCAAGCGTAGACGATCGCGGGAAGTCGTACAGTTGTTAAAATCTACATCTACAGTTGTTAAAATCTACATTATATTACTATTAAAGTTGTGACGCGTTTCGCTAACACAGTAGCTTTCTCAAACGAATTCATCACGCGTCACACGTCACAGCTTTAATTTTAATATAATGTAGATTTTAACAAAGCACAATTATGATGTTGAAATTGACCCCGTGAACACCTGGGGCTCAGGAACGCCGATGAACCTCGTCTCCGTGGGAATCTCCAAGAAATCACGAGGGGAACGAAAAAAACTCTGCGCCCGGGGGTTTTTCGGGTGGCTGAATTCAAATATGGCATCGACGAACACCCCCCGGACACCTGGTGCCCCCGAACCTCGACTTGCACATCATCCCCGAGAACTTTCTTGACAATATCGACAAAAACAGCCTGGAAATTATTGAAGGCGTGTTTTTTGAGGCGCGAAATCACGATTTCACGTCGAAAACTACATTCCCGCCACCTGGTGCACTGCAACCTGCGCTTGAACATCGTCTCCGAGGGTTTTCCAAACAAAATCGAAAAAGGTGAACCGAAAATCGTTATAAGGGGTTTTTTTTGGAAAAAATTCTGAACTTTTTTGCTTTATCCGTTCGACTAAATTCTTTTTTGGGCTGGACATTCTCTATATTATTATGTTTTTCCAGAATTTCTGTATTCTAAAAAGCAAGAAGGTGCTTATTTCTTCGAAATTGACCCTTAAAACCAATCCAAATTATAGCCAAGAAAACACACCTACACAACCGAATATTTGTCATTGGTCAAAATCACACTAAGTTTTACTTTCAGGCGAGTTTCCATTTATAACATATTATGTGATAAATACGTCTCAGACGAGTCCTGTGATTTTCTACAATAATCTACGCACTGCCAGTCTGAGCAAGTTCGACCCGAGAACAACTAGGTAAGTGATATTAAGGCCAATTAAGGCTGCGTTCCCAATTGAGCCTTGTGTAATCTCGCTTGCAATGCTCATGACCTTCGAACAATGAACATACTCGAAGAGTAGACAGACTTTTTGTTCTATGCAAAGATAAGCAATGTCAATGTTTATTTATTTATTTTGCTGAATTCTACAGATGTTGCCATGTCGAATCATTTAAGCTTTGACAATGTGCAAAATTAATTTCATACATGAATAAATGAATCTAAGTAGAATGTCAATTTAAAATTTATTGACGCAAGGGGCCTTGCCTCGAGCGGAATAAGGTGCGAGGTTTATAAATGTCTTCACCACCGTGGTTTATATACACATTTTTCCACTACTAGCCAAATTTAAGACAAAAATTAAAAATAATTCACAAACGCACCACGAGAAGCGTTTACCTCGTCGTCTGACTGACAAGTACACTGTCAGTTTTCGATATATTATGAATGTACTCGATATGTCATCAGTCATTTTTGGTTCAGCACGAATTTTGAACTGCTGGCATTTTTATTCAAATAATTTTATCTTGGTAGGTAATTTCAGAGCAAAAAGAGCATATGTGGCATATGAGCAGTGTCGGAGGACAGTGGGACGCACATGGGGTCTGTCGCCCCGTGTGGTCACCTGGATCTACACTGCAATAATAAGACCCATGTTAACGTATGGAGCAATTGCATGGGGACCGAAGGTTCTACAAGCAACAGCCATCCAAAAATTATATCAAATACAGCGAATGACTTGTTTGAACATCACAGGAGCCATGAGAACAACACCAACTGCAGCAATGGAACTAATTACTGGTCTGACCCCTCTGGACCTACACGTCAAGGCGGTTGCGTTAATGGCCATGGTACGATTGCGCACGGCTGGTGTAAACCCCGAAGTAGGAATGGGCCAATTGAGGTTGAGCCTATGGAAGGAAGCGCTCACTGCGCTACCTCTCCTGCAGGCAGCCAACGATGCAATTGAACCCAGGTTTTTGTTTAACAAACCCTACAAAATTCAAATAAAACAGAACAGAGCCAGATGCTGCAAATGCAATACGCATATATACAGATGGTTCAAAAATGAAAGAAGGCTCAGGCTGTGGAGTTTACTCGAAAGCACTGAGCCTCAAGATTAAGTGGGGAATGGGAAACAATACCAGCGTGGTTCTTAACTTTTTTTTTTTTTTGTTTTTAACTTTTAAAACATTTTGTTTCTTAAATATACAGGTATACAGCTGCACATACACTCGATTTATACACCGAAGTTGCTTCAATATGTCGACCACCGGTACATGAAATTGGTATGTCTCTATTGAAAACACATAGTTCATCTACAGGGTATTTGGTATCTGTATACAAAGTCTTCGAAGGAGATGATAGAGAAAAATTTGAAAGAAACTGGTTGTACTGGACAGGTACGTAGTAGAACTTGTCTTAATGACACTCAATTACAGTTTCCTGTAAATAATTCTCATTTTTAAAACACGCACGATCGCTGGTCTTTCGAATGGTCAAGAATAGCGCCCCTGATCCCCAACACCCAACGTTCATCTAGAACAGTCTTTCCCAACGTGGGCGATAACGCCCCTTGTGGGCGCTGCAGGCCTGAAGGGGGGCGGTAAGAGACCCAGAAAAAAAAGGGGGCGTTGTGTAGGGCTTTGGGGTCGATTTATAATTTCATCTACCTAGCTAGGAAGACTCTTGGACACCGACTAAAAAAAGTCACTCCTCTATTTACACCACAATTTAGAGCATATTATGCTAGATACCTATATTATTTATGTTTTAGGTGCAAGAATGATTTACCGATATTTACCGCAAGCAGCAGGGCTACGACGGATTTCTCTTCATAAATCGCTAAGTCCGAAAGGCGACAAAATGTACATTTTACTATGCGAATGTGCTAATTTATTGGATGACGTGACTGTTTGTGCATTAATATTACCTGCCCTAAGAGCAAGATTGACTGGCTACACCGGAATATTTAGGCCAATACAGACATTCTAAAGAAAATGGGTCCAATTTTGTAATAATTTTTACATATCTATTTATACAATTTGATGATAGTAAATTTTGACGTCAATAAAGTCATTAAAATAACATGACAGCTTTTTACCGGCATATTGTTTTATAAATTTTTAAATAGAAGATCGCAAAACGAAATCAAAGCATGCTGTCGAAAGCTTTCTAATAATAAATTATTTATAAGTACACCGAGAAAAACAAGCCAAGTGAACTGGTTTAATAGAGAAATTCTCGCTAACCATAATCAAACTTGTAGAATTACCCCAAGATTTTTTGTTTTTCTGAAGACTTTTTCCTTAAATTTACATTTCATAAGCTAGCAGTTTAACTCGAGCAATTAAAATTTGTTTCTGAAATGATTTTAATTATGATAAGTATATTAATCACCTAACACTAGCTAAGTGTGTTAACCATAATTAAATGGTTTAATCAATTGTAACGGCTTTTTCGCATTTCGCACAAGATCGCCTCTAATCGTCACTACATCGTGGAGTCTTTAGCCACGTTTGGCGCGTTAGCGGCGCTAGTTAATTAGTTGCAGCGAGAGTGGACTTTGTGTGGTGGTGTAAAAAGTGAAAATTTCAAATTACATAAATAACTTGAATAAATATCATCGTTAAGTGAGAGAGATATCATGGAGTATGGATTACTTATGCTGAAATGGGGGTTGGATGAGTATTCAAGCCGCTTTAGAGGTAAATAAACTTTGAAAATCTATTACTTATTTAGTTAGGATATCAATATCTTTTCAAGGGAAATGGAACATTTCATAGTTGAGTGATTTAAAATTATAAAACCGGTGATAAAAATATCTGAAGGCTTTAATTGGGTTTATTCTTCACACAATAATTCAGATTAGTAGGTATATATTTCAAAAATGCAGTGCTAACATTTCACTGTTAACATTTCTCTGATAAATTCAGATATCTGCAAAAGGCAATGCAGTGAACTACAGTTGAAAGTAGACCTATAAAGAATATAACCTTTTTTAGACCTATTGAAAAGCTGTTTTTTTGTTAGAGAGAATTGAGTATAAAATTAAATTTCAATTTGTATCTGAATTATCTGAAATAATGTATCATGGACAAATAGAATTTTTCTTTGAATAAGTAGGTACCCATGTAGATTTGAAGATTATAATACCTCTTGTATTTTGGTTATAGGCGAATGAGACACTCCCAAAAAGTCATTCAAGTTAAAACATAGGGAATCGAAATTATCTGCCAATACCGTTAGTTCCAGAGTAAGGATTACAAAGACCTCAGCCATAAGAAATCATCTCAAGTTAAGTTCCAGATTTAAAGAAAATATAGGTTTTATGGAGTGCGTTACCTACACACAATTTATATTTTCGTTTTGTGCAATATAATATATATATATAGTCTTAAAAAATTGGATTTTTATTTCTTTCCAATACCCATAAAAACTATTATAGGTATGTTATTGCTAATTTTGTTCTTTCATTGTCTAGATTTTTTTACAATGTATGACCATTCGATCGGTATTTATCTTCAATCACCATCTACTATTCAGTTAATGAGGAAGATAAATACTGATTGAAACGTCATACATTGTAAAAAAATCTAGAGAATGAAAGTTTTAAATTTACAATCACATAGTTATATTACTGTTGATAATCTATTTAATTATCATTCTCAACTAGTTCAACTGCAGTTATTAACAGGTTTAATCACTTTTGCCAACCAGCTTCATTGCTGCAATTAACGGGTTAAATTTTTATTATTAACTAGCTCAATTGATATTATTGTCCAGTTTAATTACTGCTGATAACATATTTAATTCTAATTACTTTATTAATTAATAGTAGTTATTAATTTGTTTGATACAGAGGACTAAATACCTGAGTGAGATTAAAAATGTCTTTAATTGTGGTAAGTAAAATAGTTAATACTTCCAAATATCCTGTATTCTGAGGTAATTAATATTTGGTCATTAGCGGTTACTGTTTTTAATAGGTTATTGAAGTGATTTAATTACCTCAAGTTGACGGACCTTAATAACGATAATTAAAGCCCTTTTTATTGTCATAATCAAACATTTGTTGTGTCCTAATACGTATTAAAGTTTTTACCTACTACAACTGAATTCTTAATAATGCTGAATAAACTTTTTCCTCAGTGTATAATAGAAATTTCAAAATAGAATATGCGCCAAAGTAAACACTACCGAAAATTAAAACCAAAGTAAGTATTTAAATTATAATTATGCTCAAAACGTTCCTCATAGCAATTTTGCGAATTGTCAAGCAGATGTGTGACCTAGTCAATAATGCTTCTTGCATTATCATTGGTGACTACTGCTCTTTGGCGACATGAAGAACTTTTACGCTGACAGCGATCTACTTACACACACTTACCGTTTTTTGAACATGTGGTCATTTTCAGGACCAGGAAATATTATGAATTTTATCAATAAAAGGCAATGACATTGTGTCATTAAATGAAAAATGCATCTACTATGACCAATTTGTCTTACGTAAGCAATTCCACAGCACTCCAATTTTGGGCACGATTTATTTTAATTTGTACTATATTATTTCGTTTTGTGCTCGTCAGTTTACTACTTGAATAGTTACAGGGGTTACTAATAAAATGGAGTAGTGTATTATAATATATTATATCGAAACTCTTATACAGGATGTTTTCAAATGACACTTACAACGTTTCTATGTAGATACCTCTCCTAAAATTGGACAAAATGCTATAAGCTACAATATAGTTCTTATTTATCCGTGACACGTGAGCTGCGAATTGTCCATTCCCATTATCCACAACTATTATTCACTAGTGAATTGAATTGAAGCACAAGTAAAATGTGAACTCCATCAAATAGTCGTGGGCAAATTAAATTAGGACTGACAATGGGCTCCTAGATTAGGAAAAAGTACACTTTGTATCTCACATGTCTATAGAAATTAAAACTGGATGATGATACAATACTTTGCAAATACCCTGTATATGATTCATCCCAATGACGAATTTTCTTAACAAATATATTTTAACATCCATAATTTGTTAGTAACCCTTTTTACAATCTGATACAATGTGATTAAATAGAAAATAGGAATTTTTGAATAATAATCTTGCAATTTGCATATTTTTAAATTATTGGAGATAACATTTTCGTTGCTACATTTTTTTGGATTTTAAATATTAAGCTTGACTCAGGGGATTTAAATGTAAATAAAAACTGTAGATTGCAATAATGAATCTGTGATCTAAAATGTTGAAGATTACAAATCCTACAGGATGGTTCACTTGTATCTCCATTAAAAAAAATCCAACCAGCAAGTTTACAGAGGTTGATAAATTGAATTTCTCAAATATTTTCGCAGGTGTGACATACTTTAAATTAAAACACTGTTTTACAGAACTGTTATCTTAATTTTATCAAGCATAATGTTCAGATCAATCCCTCGTAGAAGCATAATATTTAGTTAGAAAATTTCGCCTTTCAATAGAAATAAATGTAATTTTTGGTTTTGTAATTATCTACTCAATCAGTTTCCTTTAAAAAATTGTCATTTTAGTAAAGCGTGTTATCAATAGATACTGGTTAAATACTATTATGATGCCTCACAAAGATTTTGAAAAATACTTGTCAAAGAGCAGACTATTCACTTTGAAGCAACCACTACTTCTCTGGCTATATGCCACGACAGACATTGAATTACACTTCTGTTAAACAGTAGTATTTGCGCCTCATCAGTACAATGTAGATATCATCCGTCCAGAAGCATAATCCTGGACTTGAGACAATGCTGAAATCACATCAATACATTAACCTCAGTAGGCTAAATGATAAAAATTCGATAACAGCGACATCTCCACATTTAACCACAAACCCATGGTCTGTTATCAGTGTAATGTTGACATGATTGGATGGAATTGTTCATGTGATAAAAAATGAGGAAATTTGATTGGTTCTTGGAACTGTCAAAAAATTTTCGTGAGTAATTAATTACACAAGTGCATCAATATTAACGATAATTTTACATGAAGGCATGTGATATACTTTAATAAGATTAGGTGAACCTTCCCATCTAAATACTAGCTTGCTAATATGAATAATGTTACTTTTCAAAATGATAGCAATACATTTTTGTACCTCAACACATATCAGTTTAAGTGCAAACAATTGACAAATAAAAATGCTTCGAGTGCTGTTATTAATATATAAGTTTTAGGATGGAATTAACGATTGCAAATCTACACCTATGTTATATAATTAAATTATTTTCTATAAATTCGTGTTTTATTTTTGATGAGAAACTACCAATTCTTGGGCATCCACCATTATCGGGGGGCCAACACCCTTTGCGTTGGCCAACAAGGAGACCTTCGATGGCTCAGGAAAACAATAAAATTACTTGGTTCGTCACATACTTTATTTACACCAACAATATCCATCCAGCAAACACTGGGCTAGGTATTTTACATCGTTTTCCAACACCCATGCACTAACCTTTTTGCCGCCAATTTCTACTACCGACACACTGAGACTTTTCACTAACAGCTTCTTCATAATAATATTGCTAATCGGAGACACTAATAACTAGGGTGACTTAGAGCTCCTCATTTTCCCTTCATGGGTAGAGCAAGTAATTATTTTACACTTGATTTATAGTTTTTAAGAGGAGAGAGTAATTGCCACGAGGCACCATGTTTGATAGTCATGAACGAGAGAGGTGACGAGGTGAGGACGAGAGAGAGGGGGAGATTTTCGTTTCTGCCATCTAGTTCAGTACGTCAGCAACGAGTACCGATTCCTCCCTAACAGGAGGTTAGTACGTGGGCGCTACCGCTACGGTTTCACAGGTGGAGCCACGAATACTAGATCTGATTTTATTATATTATAATATTCCCTTGAGGCAACACTGTTGGGAATTGGACCCAGGCCTTTAGGTTCAAATCCCAACATTAGGCATGTCCCCAGATCAGATCTAGACTGGTATGGGACTGTCTACAAAAACACTTGACCCTGGCAAACCATAATAGTTAGGTCCCGGAGCAAACGGGTATTGTATACAATGAAACGGCAGACACCCTAGCGAAGATAGGGTCTGAAACTGAGTTGACTGGTCCTGAACTAGTATTTTTAATAGCAAAAAATGCAGCATGTATCTGTATATCTTGGTGGATTCAAACTAACCCTCAGACGTACTGGAACCACGTGCCAAAACAGCAAACTCCTGGTCAAAAAACCCTAGGAGTCGCTGACTAACGAAATATTAAACCTCATCAGGGACCAGATTGGGAAGGTGGTCACCGGTCACTGTACCCTAAGGAAGCACACCCATACATTGGCATAAGGTAGGAAACTAATCTATCAGTTGTGCATGGAAGAGAATGAAATAGTCTCTCACATCATCTCCGAATGCGAAACATTGTTTCATTGGAGATATAGACTCCTCCTTTTCAATTGAAACATTTATATTTTTGTTCATTGTATTTTAATAATTAAACTACATACACAATCACTATAACTCTTAAACAACTTTATATAATTAAATAACGCACTAATGTATCAATTTATTAATATCCTTTTCTGCCTCTGAATCGTTGTCTAGCATCCAGCTAAAATAAAACATATATTATTTTAAGCAGACAGTTGAAATAAAATAGAGAAAATGCTGGACAAACTTTAATAATTTGCAATTATGAAGTAGGTACCTGAAGAGGAGTATTTTACTTTTACAACATAGAAAATAAAAACCTATCATTATTTTAGATACTCAGTATACAATGAGCATACAACTTCCTAATTTTATCTTGTTCATTTTATCATTTATTCTCAAGGATACAAATATTTATATTTGTTGTTAACATATTGCATGGTCATTTCAGACCGAGTTTCAGACTTTAAGTTTTAATCTTTATGAGTATAAATTTTAGATATAGGGTTAATAATATACAGGATGTTCTAGAAATCGTGTGAGTAGTGTCCAATGTATAGTTAGTGTAAGCTCGTTGTGAAACAGTCTGTATACTATTGGCTAGCTTACCAGTGATCTTTTACATTCAAAAAAAGTATTTCGTAGAACTTGGCATTCACTTGGAACAGTACCATCATTTGCCTTTAAACATTCTCTAGGGGTTCTCTTGTGCTAAAAATTATAATGTATTATTAGTACATTAATATAAATGCCACTAGCAACAATTCAGCTTATAGAATAGAGTTGGACATCCTGTACATTATGAAAAAGTACAATGCAGTGTTGTGATCAACCTTTTCCATCATGTGACATGGATAAAGTTTTTTTTAATGAGAAGAACCATTTTTTTACTGAAAAACTATTTTTTTAACTTAGTTTTGCATAGTAGCAGATTAAACTATTGCGCTGAGTTGTGCTAAACTTGTTCTATCATGTGCAGTTGATAAAACTTCTAAAAAATTCATTCATTCAATTCATTTTCTTTATTCACTGATCATAAAATTTGTCTTTCCTTTGTTAGTAGAATGTTAAATTGTCTATTTGCATATTAATCGAATATTAATAGGAATGGAAAAACAGGTGAGAATTTTAATACGTTTTTATAATACCCAACAATGTTATAGAAGCTAGCTTTATAAATTGCCCTACCTCTTTACAGCATTCACTTTCCAATAAACACATTTTTAAGTCAGCACGTACTCCAGCACAGGGAGAAGTATCTGCCAATTTTTCATTTTCTTCTTCATATCGCATCATTTTCTGTAAAATCAAAAACAAAAACTTTTCCAAAATAATTATGCTAAAAAAACTCACGGATAATTTTCAATGAAATTACTGTGTTCCTAAAAATTATTTAGATATTTTAAAAATAATAACAGTCTTACTTTAGACTATTTCTTCTTCTTTCTTACTTATACATACTTAGCTCCACTTGGAAATGAAAAAAGATCTACGGTTTGTTCTGAATAACATGCTTCTTCTATTCAACCAATTGTCTATCTGTAGAAAAAAAGACAGATTCAACATACTTATTGATATTTCTACCATCATTATCAATACTATCTAGTATTTATTATATTTCTATGTGATTTTAACCCAAATTCAGATAAAAAATGATATTGGAGTCACAGTTTCATGCTGGATACACGTATTTGTAACCATCACCATCCATTAGTAAACATTTCTATGGTCTTAGACAACCATCTCGTCACTGTCAAAATCATATGGTGTCATGTTGACATGTGTCTAACTTATAAATAATAACCATTGTGCAAATTGAAGAAATTTTATTGAATAAAAATGAATAATGGAAGCTGAGATAACTCATTTAGCAAATATTTTGCGGCTTCCTGGTCGTGACGTGTTTAATGGCAAAGGAAAGCTGTGCTTATCAGCAAATTATTTGAATAAATTAAATAACGCTGTCGAGGCAAACAACGAGGAAGATGTAACTTCTTTTCATATTGTTCAAATAAGTAATGCAACAAGTAATCTTATCAGTGATACTCGATTCTTACTAGATTTGATTAACAAGACTGTTAGCTTAAAACTTATTCCCGACGAAACTAAAGACTATAATACAGTGGACTTATCAAAATTTAGAAATATCAAAATACTGGAGATTATTAAATTGGATATTAATCTTGTGACAGGTCTACAAAAACTTAGATCTCAGATACAAGAACTGACTTGTTGCAAGAGTTTGAAGTCCATAAGTGATGTTTTACAGAAATGTGGTGGTGACAACAGCCAGTCTTTCAATTGGAATGAGTTGAAAATCGCTAACTTTACACACAATGATATTTTAGAAATTAATGACAGCTTTGAACGTACTCTTTCATTGCACACTGTAGATTTAAGCCATAATCAACTTGGGAAAGTAAATTTTACAAATATATTGCCAAATTTGAAATATTTAAATCTGTCTTATAATAAATTAGATAGTGTTCCAATTTTTAAAGGTCAAATTCGAAATAGGTTGCAAGTATTAGTTTTAAATAACAATTTCATTGAAAATATTCAAGGATTAATTACACTCTCAAATTTGCAACAATTGGATTTAGGATATAATTGTTTACTGGATCATAAAATATTGGTCTCAGTTTCTCATTTAGTCTCACTTCAATCATTAAATTTACAGGGAAATCCATTGGGATTCCATCCCCACCACAGACAATTATCATGTAATTATTTAAATAAGAATGCTGCTACAATTAGATTTTTGTTGGATGGAAATATTTTAAGTAAATCCGAAAAAGCACTAACTGGATCTTTTCACCCTATTACACAAACAATCCACACATCTTTCCCTTCAACTAATTCACTGGATTCGTCAGTTGGATCCATACATGAAAAACCAAAAAAAATTCGAAATGTAATTATCGAAGAAAGTGATGTTGTTAAGGAAGTTCAACCTGTATTAACACCTCCTAAATCTTCTCAGCACTTAGAAATAAAAAGACAGGTTTGTACAATTCACAATTACAATATTTTTTTATGAGAAAATTAAACAAAAAATCTACAAAATCAGTACCTGTTTCTGATTAAATTATATTAAATCACATGTTTTATTGTAATAGTAAAATACTTTATTAAAGTCGGCTATCACATCTTTGATAATAAATTTTTATTTTTGTTTAGGTAGAACAGCTTAGAGAAGAATATGGAGAATCATGGCTCTATCGACATTCAGGCTTAATGGTACAAGATGTATTAGGTTTTGAAAAAGCAACAATATTATCCTCAACTCCTATTGAACAATCTATAGACCCTGTGGACACTACCCAAAAAAGTGAATACAACACTGCTGTTATGTCCACTTTTAGTGAAGAATCACCCAAAAATGATGGCTTTGAAACAGCCGAAATTGATATTTTAATTGTTAGCAATGATCAAAATGATGAAATTTCGGATGATTCAGATGGAGAAGATGTCGTCTCAGGTGGAGAGGATTGTATGTTTCTTGCAACTAATATTGGGGACGGTAGTCAGGTATTTGTAGTAGTGACGGAAAGCCACATATCTGAAAGGGATGTCACTACAAGTAAAGAAAAAGCTAGGTGGCATATTAATACTATAATATCGTGTGAAAAATGTGATGAAAGTGATAGAATCAAATTAGAATTTGATACTCTTAGACGTGATAGAAAGCTGAGAATCTACGAGTTAAATCTAGAAGAAATTGAATCGTTTTATGTTGATGTTAGAGGTAAAATTGATAGTGTTTTAAATTCAAATTCGAAGACTGATGATAATAATTTGGCTTATCAATGTATGAATTGTTCTCAATTATTCAAAAAAGCCAAAAGTGCTCTTCTAGATGCTCCTTTAATAACTTGTCCTTCTTGTACAAGTCCGATGGTAGTAGAAAAAGTGTAAATATAAAAGGAGAATAAAAATGATTGACCATTTTCAAGCCAAATTATAAGTTTCTTTTGTTAATTCGTCCTCGAAAGATTGATCATGTTTTTTTTATTGTATATAGTTTTTTTCAAACTTTGTGTACTGATACTTATTATATTTGTGTAGTTAGCACTATTTGTTGAATATTTTTCTTGACTGTCACTGCGATAAAATATATTTCGTTTTTCAAATTTTAACAAAAGAAAAATAGCTGAAAATTAATAAAGGTACAAACAATTAGGAGCAATAAATCTCCTACTCGTTCGCTTTTTAGAACTGCACAATTAACTTAGTTTGAAAAAATATGAAGCACTCTTTGAATGGGGTAGCAGTGTATTTAATTAAATTATTCAATCAATGGGAAAAGCAATTAAAAACACGATCTTGATTTGGCAGATTTTAAATATACAGGGTGTACCAATCTTACGACAAACTTCGGTATATGGATTATTTCAAGAGATATCAAAAAATGTTGTTAACAAAAATAGTAGATGTGTTGAAGGTCCATATTTTGAAATTATATCGAACTATACAGAGTGCTGCATAACTGCGTTACAAACCGAACATATGATTTTTCAAATGGGAACCCCTGAATATTATACCGAATTCGGATTGGTTACATTTTTTATGAAGCTTTTGATATGAGGTTTTGCCACGTTATACAGAGTCCTTCAAAAGATATGGACACGTTTATGTGAAAATCGTACCTAGATAAAACAACGCTCTGTAGCTTGTTGTAAGTTGAAGAAAAAAAATGTATTTTGCCAAACAGAGTTTCGTAATATGATGCAATATCTCCGTATCTTATTAAATTTCAATTATATTCTTTCTTATATACAGGGTGAACGGAAATTCGAACTTGTCATTTTCTTTCTTCTTTCAACTGGAACACCCTGTATTTTATAGCAAAAATAGAATCTTCGATTATGTAACTTTAATTTTT
>CAJUYI010003869.1:0-20953 GCA_910591695.1 Galerucella pusilla | reverse complement strand
TTTTTCCTACGATCACGTGATAATTTCACCAAATAATGAGTAATCAACATCTGACATATTAATACACAAAATGTTACAATTAAAGTCAACATAATTGATTTCAAAATTAACAATAACTATCATTAGTGACAAAAATTCAAGTAGTTTAACTATATAATATAGGTAGGCTATTACAATTATTAATTGGTTTGATAATTATAGAAATTGAAAGTGAAATTATTATTGTTTATCATACTTCATACATACTCATCATAAATACCTTTCAAGATGATTTTTTCCTACTCTTATAACAGGGGATTTGGATTAGTTGGTAGAACATCGGACTTCTGACGAAGAGTACGCGGGTTCGATGATCGACCGCGCCCTAAATTTTTTTTAATTAAGAAAATGACAAAAAATCCACTTTTTAAATATGTCGCTCCAAATTGAGATATTACATGTGTAAATCTAATTAAAAATTATATATTTGACAGCTTGCCAGTGGTCAATCTTAATGAAAATTCATTTGACAGCTTTTTTATCCGTACACGTACGGATAAGTTCTTTTTCCGTACGCGTATGAATTAAAGGCCACTTTCCATAGAACTAGACAGTGCGATATATGTCACTTTCCTATGTGATCGTAGGAAAAAAACATTTCTTAATAGCTTCTGCTGTTACTGTTCCGGTTAAGAGTTGGTGAAAATGGTTGGTCACGCTTCTAGAGCCATACTAACAACTAGATGAAGATCTGGAAAAATGATAAATGAAATGATAGGAGAACGGCCGGAAGCTCCAAAAATTATAAAAAAATCATGTCCAATGGCATTTGTGGAAACTGTTTTGTTGCTTACTCTAATAGAAGCATCGAATCTCTAATCTTCAATTATAAAATTTATATGCCATGTAATAAAGTAACTGCGTTTCAAAATTTCCTTTGTTGCCATAAAATAACATCTTGTATACATTTTTATTGTAATTTTTCAAAAAAGTACTCACTTATTGTTTGGATCGGGCACTTCTTAGATGAATAACAATAAAAATGCATTTAATATGTATCTTAGGTAATAAACCTTCATGCATGATTTCTACCAATTTAACATGCCCTGAATATATAACTGTTGAAAATAAATCTTGTGCGAAGATACATAATTACCCCATCCTATTGATTCTTGAGTTGCCATTAAGGAATAAGGTTGATGTTGTTTGCGTTTCAGAAATCACATTACAACTCCTCTCTAATTTTCCTCTCAAGAGGTGTTGTAATTACCCTCTTAGCATGTATTCATTAATTAGACACATCGTTGTTACCATAAATGAGATTTTCATCCATAGGTGCCGTTGAATATTATTTCAGGAAAACAATTCAATAATTTTTATTCAGGCAGATATTTGTATAACTCTCCACCAACTAATTAATGACATTTGCCAGTAAACATTATGTGACATTGAGGCATTTAAATCCCTTTTAATAAAACACCGCTCTTTGGAGTGGTTCATTTCAAAAACATCAGAAAGTGTTTACAAGTCGTCGGAAAAGAAAAGTAGAAGAGTCTCACATCAGACTTCCATCCACGGCTAATATATTATTCAACCCTCACTACAAGTCTGAAATTATAGTAAGAATGCGACGAGCGTCTTTCGGAAAGTGGAACTCGTCCGGAATTCGGAAATATTCTAAGAATACAGGGACGGGCTAACAAGTTTGCTATCAGAAGAATAACCTCAAGAAGACCGAATATCAAAAAACGCTCTTCTCTTAACCCGCGGCCGCAGTACAGGTGGATGGAGGGAAGCTTAGCGGGTAGAAGGTGGAAGTGAATGGATGGAGGGTGAATATACTTTGGCAGCACTGGTCGACGGAAAATTATCATACCAAGCCAAAATGAAGTTCAGTCTATAGTGTAGTCAGTGTGTGTCAACAATCAACATTCGAAATTTGCCAGAAGGCTTCTTCTCTGTGATAATTCTTATTATTGAGTGCAGGCGTATAATTTGCACAAAGCCCACGATGGAGAATTATTGCTGGTTTACAAGAAAATTCGAAGTTTTCCCGGAAAATTTTTGAATTATGCACGTATGAGTGCTTATCGCTTATAAACAGCCGAAATTAATTTTTCCTCATTTATGCCTTGCACCTGGTTGAAAATATCAACCACAACTGATTCCCTGGTGGCTAGCTTGGCGAGTCGATAGACTGGTCTAGATGGTGAGGGATCGCAGTGTGGCTGGTTCAGTTCAATCGCTTGGTACGGGAACATAGCTCGCGGGTTGATGGAGGGTCGCTTGGAGGGACCCTCCAGGTAACACGCTTGTACTGCGGCCGCGGCTTTACCTATTGGGAGATGGTATCAAAGTTACGGTAGCTTGGGTACCAGTGATCAATGGCCATGAAGGAATAAAGTACAAATTTATCAGGACAGATACAAACAACAAATTTGCTTATGCAAGCTGCGGCAAGCTTAACGAGTATATACAGAAATAAAATTGTAACTGTGGGTAGTCGGAAAGCTGGGCTCAGGTATTATTGCTGATGGAGCTGACAGGCAAAACTACTACTACTACTACTACTACTAAATGTGCAGGCGAGCCTTGTCCTTGACAACTCAAGCCAAGGTTCCGACACTGAGGCCACTGGCGGGCCCATTGTGCCATTCCTGCTGCCTAGTCATCCATGAAGCCGAGCCCTTCAATAAAGGCCACAACCTTTTTCAGTGGATGCCTGTTTGTGTCTCCAGGAGCCATGACAGTGACTCCGAAGATTCGCCTGCGTAATACAGCCCAGTGTGGACGCTCTAAGAGAACATGAACTGACGTTTCCTCAGTCATGCCGCAACCCCTACATAGGGAACTTTCCTCTACTCCTAGATTGTAGAGGTGCTTCCTCATACAGCAGTGCCCTGTTAGGAGTCCTGCTATCTTCCTTAGCCTACTCCTTGGTAGTTCGGTGGCTGCCCTGGCGTGTTCAGGCAAAACTATATGCAGATTCTGTAAATTGCGGGACGGAACGGCACAACACATTCTATACGAGTGCGATATCTTGAAATATATACAGTTCTTTGAAAGTAGCTACGAAAAGCCACCGGCAAAAAACTGTTTGTGAAATTCAGTCTCAATGCTGATGGACTAGAAAGTAATCTAGAGAGAAAGGAACAAAAGATCTAAGAATATCGCAATGGAAGAGGCCAGTAGCTTTTCAACAACTAGCCTAAGAGAGATGAAGTCTCATAAAATAATGCTCAATATTCCAAAAAGCCTGCTTGTTCCACAATAGGACACGAACTTGAATTAACATTCAGAAGATGAATTGCTGTGAAAAAACAGCCAATGCGTCTCTAATTACCATTATAAAATGGTCCTTATATTTTGCTCAAGATCTATGGATGATTGTGAACAAATTTTCTAGTGGTGTTCATGGAACATCAGACTGGTCGCGTGGAAGTATGGTATAAAGCAGAGGAGAGATTGGTCACATTAATTTCTACTTTTGTGTCCTCGGACAGCATCTTCTTCGAAACTTGCAGCTATCTAGTTTATTATGAGAAGAATATTGTAATAGATTATTTGCTGCTGTCAAGTTTGTTCATGAAGCTAAATGTTTTTCCATGATACCTCAAGCTGTTGGCCGGATTACTGGACTATTTTTTATTGTTGGTGGAGAGTGGCCACTGAAAATCACAGACTTATATACAGTTAGAAGAAAAGTTGAAAATTTTATACTGGAAGGAATTTGAAAATGCATTTATAAAGATGCAAAATTTTTCAATTGACAAAGTAATTGATCGCAGCCGATTCACTCAAGCAGCTTTTTATTTCCGTAGCAACCAATTTTCCATATTCAAACTTTCAGCCAGGAACATTTTCAAGCAGGCTCTCAAATCAAATCTAAGAGTTGAGGCCATCAGTTAACGCATCTATTCAGTCATCCAAACCTCCATCAAACTACATCTAATGGAAGTCATAACAAAAGATGAAGAAAAAAACAGCCAGAGGAATATCAGAGGTACTCTCTTCACGCTAAGGTTTTCGTCAAGGAGACTTATGAAGGGTGTTAATTCAAAAACTAAAAAAAGGGTGTACGTGTACATACCTCATGAACGGAAAGGTATATCAAAAAAATTTTAGAGCCGTTTTTATCGGAAAGGGGAAAATCTAGAATGACTTGAGAGGGAACCCACCCCCATCAACATCCCATGCCCCACCTACCTCACCTAAAAAAATTTAAATGGCAACGCTCTACTTGTGATACGTCGCTGGAAAGCCCATAGAAAATGATTTTCAACGGTCTTAGTCGTAATTATACTTGCTTATACTGGGTGCTACTACATTTCATCCGTTTGGAGATTAAAATTAAAATGACCCACAAAATGGTTTTGATTGCGATATTTATTCATTCTAAATAAAATAGTGAGGGGTGTAGCAGCAAGAACACTTATACTGCAAGTGAAGGGATTACATGAGATATTGGGTTGCATGACTATTGCGATGACATCCAAATGAGCAGTATTCGAGGTCATCGAAACTTCCTGGGGAGTATGACATCTTATACTTATATTATATAACTGTTGTTGTTACGGCAAAATGAAGACTACTTTATATTCCAGTTCCCCTATGAGAATTTTTCCTCCCTCAATTAAATCTTGCCCAAGGAATATGTCCTGTTATGTCCCTGAATGAATTGATAATTAGGCGGAAGTTTCGAATAATCGAATGACACTTCACCCACATGAATTTAGTAAATTTTTCTGGACTGTGTGACTGAATAGGGATTTTTTTTGTGGGTATAGAGTAGTGAAGCTGATAATCTTGGAAGTCTGGAGTGTTTTCAGAGATCCAAGCCACCGATCTCCATTAATAAAATTGATTTACTGTGAAAATTGGCATGATTCTTCAACTGCACCTACATTAATATCAATTGTGAAAAACTGCACTTTTCCTTACTCCTCGTATACAAAACTCAATTTAACATATTTTGTATATTTCCAAAGCAGCTTGGCAATTTGAAGAGTATTTATTTATTGTATACAGTATAAACTCCAAATTCACTCCTATTCAGCCAGTTTAGTTTTATTTTCACGATGTCTTCTCTATATTTATACAAGAGTAATGTGTCTACGTTCACAAACCAATACCTTTTCCAGATTTACTCAATATAAGTACTTTATAAACATTAGTTTGAACTGGACTGAAAATCAAACCAAAGCACAAGATAGAGTGATTTATAAAACAGATAAAGGAAAGTTTGGAGAAGGATCTATTTACGACTTTTCTTTTACGAAACGCCTCTCGTTCAGCCAAATGGAAGTTCCTGAAAGAGCCAAACGAACCATGAATATTTGCGGACGTGTAAAATATATTTCTGTGTAGAAAGAGGATGATGTTCGGGATCAATTTAATAGAACTATCGAGAAGTGTATATACGTAACACCTTTCACTGTTTACACAAACCGTTTCTACAAAATGAAGCCCTTTAAACGAACACCGCTAAATATGTTTTTATTCGGGACTAAAACTACTGTTCCTGCTACAATTTAAATATATTTTGTACACGCAAATGTAACCCACTAATTTTTCAACGTGCAAAGGACTGGAACAATCTAAATGGTTTGTATAGATAAATCAGGTAATTTTGTTCTACTTCACATCACTTTATTACAATTCCAGTTCCAAAACACGCCTAATCCAAAAAATTCAAAAATACCGCCAGTTACAGAAACTAAATCTCTAGTATATCTGCTGTTATTTGTAACTGAGAAGTTTTACCAAAACTTGCCTATTCCCGCTTATTTGTGTGTGCTATTATTGAATGTAGTTCCAAAACTGACCTTATCCAATTAACGTTTAATTCTATGTCAAGACCGTCTGGTATAAGCAAAGTGATCCTTATCACTTGAGTACGTACGGGCTAAATTGCTTTTGTTCCCAAACGGCGTCTTATTCAATGGTCTTTTCCCTATGGGGATACACCCGTGATTTTATATTGTATGCAGTTGTGGGTAAACGAAATTGTTATTATAACTTTCTTTACTTTCTTCCATAATATTCTTGGACGTAAAGCAATGGATAGTGGTGGAAACATTTGTGAAGCTCCGAAAAATGAAGGAAGAAAAAAAGGAACGGACAAATCAGTTTGGAAGAAAAATATTGTTAAAAATGTCGGTCAAGTAGCTTGTTTGAGGTTAGTTTGAATTCCAACTTAACTTTATTTTTTATTTTTCTCATTTCTCAGATACACGTCAAAAAATCCTGCAACTATGCCAGAATCATGTCAAAAACACACATATGTCATATCAATGTCATATTATATGACATTCCTATATTCCCCCTGATAGGGTTTTTGGCCGAATAGAAAAGAGGGAGAGAGAATTGGATACTTTAGTCAAACCAGAATAATGTGAACAGATTTTTGGTGAATTTGGGACAGTGTTCATTTAGGAAGAAATGTTGAAGTTATGGAATGGAAAGAAGCAAGAGCCGATGTCATAAAGCCACCTGGTCAATGGCATTTTAAATTTGCCCCTTGCAAACGTATTTCAATAAAAAAATCGCCACAGGGGAACATATTGGTAAGAGGTGAGGTCGCTTACAATAGCGATAGTGGAGCATCTAAATCCATACTGAAAAAAGGAGAAAGCTTGAACAGCATAAATCCTGAGGTAATTCCCATTGGTCACGCCGTAAATATGAAAAAACTAAAAGACTGCGATAATGTTTCAAAAAAACATTTTGGTGAAAGCTGGCGACAAATTCAAGACCTGGAATTTTATTTAAAAGCAATAGACACGCCTCTTAATGAAGAAGACGCAGAAGCAGAAGCAGAAGAGAATGAAGAAGTTTTTGAAGATGATGATATTGATATCAGAATATAATACAATATAAAGTATGAAAAAAGATCACTATTTTAGTTCAGTTTTACATGATGATTGTTTTTACCAGAAAATAAATAAATAAGTTCAATAACAACAATAATGTTGAGTTTTGAAACCTTTTTCACTTTCGAACCCATTCTTATCCACAATGTTTTTCCAAATCTAGTCTTTTCCAAAATGAAAAATTTTTTTTGAAAAAAGTTTTAGACGAAATTATTTTTTTTTTATCGTCCCTATGTGTAACCGATTGTAAATGATAACATTTGCAGTTTATTGTAGTGATTACGTTTGTAACAGACCATTTTTTCCGATTTCTTACGTATCAGACATTATGGATTAGGCGGGCTATGGAACTATACTCCTCTAATCGGATATATAACTTTTTCTGCTGCTTCACATCTATACTTTTGGACTGGCCTAGCGTCCGATCTTCGTATATATTAATTGCATGTGAAAAACTTCTTTTAAGTGAAGATTCAACTCATGAGATGGCGAAAAAATTGAAAAGAAAATGTTACATTTTTCTGCTTCTACCAATTTTTCCGGATCCTAATTACCGTATTAACTCGCTCAACCCCTCATTTCAATTACACATGATACATTTTCAAATAGACCTCTGCAATTTTCTCGTTGTATAGATCAAAAATATTGTTGTTATTGGGCACAGCAACATCCACTAGAAGAACCGAGTTAGCTATTTCATCCCCAACTACAATATCAGGTTATTTGTCACCCGTCTATCGGTGACAGTTGACAACGTAGTATAGTCTAAGATTAGAGTTCTCTAGAACTAAATGCGGATTGTAGTTATGATAAGAAGTTTAGTAGTAGCTCATCCAAATTTGTTGGCCTACTTCTGATAAATGATATAAGGTTGATTGTTTGCGTAGAATATCGATGGTTGAATATCCCAACGAAATGTGTTGTATCGTCTCTGTTGTTTGTTGACATCTTCTGCACTTGTCTGAAACGATGTTTGAATTTCTTATGACAAGTTTCCTGTAATGGTTGGTCTTGAATTGCAATAATTTTTTTTTTTTTGGAAGAATGCAACAAAGAGCTATAGTTATTCATTTCCGGGACTAGATCATGCAATTTCATGCAAGAATTTTAGAACTTTGAAAAAATTTTTGAACTAGATATTTATTTGTCATGTAAACTAACTATGTCCGCGGAGCGCCCCTTCCTTTTTTTTGTTAGGATGTTGATTGATTTGGTCAGATTTCCTTTGTTCAACTGGAATTTCTACGAAGTAGTTACCCTTTGAGTGAACTGGCCTCTTATTTTGGTCTTTGCTTTTTCCTGGTCTAGTAGCTTAGATTTCTGAAATCATAGATATTTGTAAGTTCCACCAATATATAATGCTCCCATTACGTACTAACACATATATCTGTTAACGATTTCATCCTTTTCGATATTAAAGGTTTTGCACTTGTCTAATCCGAATCCCATTTGTATATCACTGGAGAAATTGTTATTGATATGGGGTGAACGTTGATTTTGAGACGCTGGTTTGATGCGTATATTTTGATGTCATCCATATTATGGAATGCTACAAACAGTGTTGGCTCTGATTTCATGCCCGTAATCCGTATCTTTGGGTGGATTGCAGAGTGGATTCATTGCCAGACGAAACTAAGGGATCAACTCCGGAAATCTCCCTCTAAGGATAGAAATTCCATTATTTTCGAGGTATAGACCATAAAGTAATAAATAAGAGAGATTTTAAATCATATGGGAAAAAATGGAACACAGTTTGTGCGCAGCCAGCTGCGCATGGCACTTCACAGCAACTAACTGAACTAACAAACCCTGCCTCCCTCCACACAAAACTTCATTTTCAGTATTATTTTAATTTGAGGTTAGTCGTTGTCATTTTTGAATTTATTTTCATTCAATCCACTCATTGGCCTTTCTGCAAATAAATTAATTATCTTTATCATTGGTAAATACTATTATCACAGCATTTATCATCACTTATCATAGGTAAGTTGAAAACAATTTTTACCCTGAACGTTTGAGCATGGAGACTAGCGTTTGAGGTTGGGTTTTTGTAAAATAATTAAATAATTTTTCATTTTATCGTTATTTTTTGCAGACAAGAACGAAGGACTCCAAAAAATTTGTGACTCAAACCAAAGTAATATGTATGATTGTACTAGATATATATTGATGTAATTCAGGATGTAATTGTAGGACTCATGTGGAAAAAAGTGCTTTAATATTTTGGAAACTGTATTTGTCTGCTTGCCCTGTAATATTGGTGTGTGCTTCAAGATGCCAAATTGTTTAAAGGGGTACGTCAATTGAATAACTAAAAAATTATACATTCAAGAAGTTTTAAGTTTCCTGATGTAGATATTAAACAAATTCATAAATGGTTCAAGACAATGAACCTCACTTATTAAAAATGAAAGGTGTTATTTGCTTGAAGATCACTTCCTTGAAAATAATTTTACCGACTCATTTAGATTGACAAAATTTGCACTTCCTTTCTAAACTTAGTCCAGCTTCTATCCCAATTCAGATTTAGGTATTGACTGTTTTTGCTTTATTTTGGATATTCTATTGTATAAAAGATGTTGGAATAATAACATTTTATTTTTTCTCCTACCGTAATTACCTATAATATTATATGCCAATACAATATTTGCAGCTGAATGATTTAGCACAATAATGTTATTTATTAGTCTTTGAAGACTTGACTTGAAAGACTTAAAAACAAATATTGAAGTGCAAAATCGTTCAATTGCAAATATTGTACAATATTAGGCGTATGCTGAAAGCTTGCAAATTCAAAAAGCGCGCGTCTTGAATGCTAGTTCATACCAGTAGCTAAGGTAGGCGCTAGTGGTAACTTTGTGCTACAAAACTCTACACGTTTAACATCTTTCTTATTTTTTACTCTATGGTATAGACCATTTATTTGTAAATAAAGGTTCATTCACCATTCATCGACAATTGTTAAAGAGTAACTGGAGTGTACTTTGTAAATTTAAAAAACTTCAAAAAACCAACCTGTATTCCACGAAAGACGTCTGGATGTTTTACTGTTCCTTTTGCGCCTATTTTGGTATTATTGAAACGATTATGGGATGCTCTTTGCAGCCTTGGTTATCTTGTCAGTACCCCTTCTGCTCTTCCGACAAGATGTTTTTTTCATTCATTTATTCATACGTTTGTGATGTGCTTAACGGCCCAGACACTTGAACTGAATTTTTGTATCATTATCCATGTTGTCCACTTTCATTTCAGAACCTTCGTGTCAACTGAATCAAATAGAAGATGATCTAGTGGAGAGAGATGGAACGGGACGGCAACTACTGAAGGAGAAGAGAAGATCGGATCATTGGAAATATTTAGTAGGGTTTCGTAAAAATTCCTTATCCAACAGGAGACAGCTATCCGAATGAGCATCTCAAAACGCTCAAACTAGTGTAGCTAAAAGAATTTGAACTCTTTGGAATTGAAGAAGAAACTATATATACCGTCAAGTTGGGTGACTGGAGACATTTTCAAAATTCAAAGGACTGTAAAATTGTATTTCAGCAAATTAAAATAATGAAACAAGGACACATTTTTGAGTCTACATACATTCTTCAAAATGGAATAATAAAAATGAGCGAAGATTTATCAGAAAGTATTTTTGTTTTTTTTTTGGTGTCTCAAGTCACCTTCACAGTTTACATTATAAACTCAATTTGCGGACTCGAGACAATAATAGTCTTTTCAAAAACGTAATAGAACATATTGTTTCATAGACACAACTCTTATTTGGAAAAATATATTCATTTTAAACATTTTACATTTTTAAAACAAAACTAGTTTTAATTCTTAAAAAAATAAGTAGGAACTTTCGTAGAAACTAATCTAAATAAAACATAACTCTTAAAAAACAAATAAAAACTCATTTTAACGAGAAAAAAAATGTTTCAAACAATTGTGCCTGATTTTTCAATAGTTCAATAGAAAAAGTGAATCTTCCTCGTCGAACAAACACAGGAACCAGCTTTGACAGAATTTGATTTTTATTAATATCTGTGACGTCCCCAATATCTGGAAATACGTAAATATTTTTTCCTTGTGGTGATTTGCGCATAAATTTACACAAAACTAAATCCGGCTTCAGTTCAATAACTTGTCCAATGAATTTATTCAAAATAACTGGCTTATGGGGAGCCTCATATGAAAATTGCACCAAAACAAAGTAATCAACTGTTGAATCCGAAGGATCAACCATATCCACGTATTCTTCAAAATCTTCAGGGCTATCATATGACGATTACGTGGAAAAGGAATCATTACTGTCACTGGAGGAATCTACACTTTTTTTATTTTTTCGAGAAATAATAGGTTTTTCTTTTGATGTTGACGTCTCATCTCGCCCCTATAAATCACATTTTCTATTTTCTTATATAAATCAAAAAAAACTGTTTATGTTAACAAAAATGTATATAGCAATGAATACTTCCCATATACACTAACATCAATGTAAAATATGACCATTTCCATAAATTTGTCAGTTTGGACTACATACATAAAGTTTTTTGACATATAAATCCCACAAACCCTATTCTTACAATAAAATACTAAAACAGCACTTACCTTCAATTAACCAGCAGAAACTATAAAAACAACTTGCATAGACTTGTTGTGAATGAATACCGCGTGGAAACTGAATTCCAGTACAATCTGCGGCGTTGCCAACCCTTCTCAAAAATACCTAAAGTTTGGTCTCAAGTCACCAGGCAGTCTCAAGTCACCCAACTTAATGGTACTTGTGTGATGCATAGCAATACAGACTCCTAGAGCACAACACCCAAATAGGCTACTGAGTAAAGTAAGGGCACTTACCTAAACTGAAGCCTGCGTACGTGTATCTTCCTTCAAATTTCTTGGGGAACTACTAGTATCTGAGATTTTCCTCAGGAATTTAGTGAAAAAAGTATACCATAGATCTTCAAAGTATCAGTCAATATCACCCAAGTGTACCTACACACATTCTTCCAGTCCTATGTGACACAGAAATTGTCGCGTTTAGTTCAGATTGACAGAGAAATGCTGGCGTTCAAATGTTTCGACTAGTATAATGGACAACAAATAAAACCAATGTCTTCCATCCACTATCGGTAATCCCACTATCGGTAATCCCAATACCGCTGTATTAATTTTTGTGAAGTGGCCTCAATTGCAAAAAACTTTTAGATTTTGATAATTTTGTCGAATCAAAATTAATAATTATGAAACCAAATGTTGAGATCGAACTATTCGTGATTTTTTCCACATTAATCAATTCCCTCGTCGACATCGACTGAAAACGTCCAGGACTTGATGAGTCCACATTCCCATGAGTTCACATTCCGAATACACGACGAATACAAATATCAAGTACACTAAACAAAAATGTGAAAAAGGACTGAATCTTTTCCGAGTAGTTTCCAAACAAAAATGGGGAGCTGATTCAAATATTTCCTTTATTTTTCATAAGTCTTATATCCGTTCCATATTGGATTACGGGTGTACATTTTATGGTTCCTCATCAAAAACCAATTTAATAACTATCGACTGAATTCAATACAAATCATTAAAAATATGCCTAGGAGTTATGATGTCATCACCTAATCAAGCTGTTTCAGCAGAAATGCGAGAGCCTCCTATTAGAAGGCAATACCTAGCCGAAAAGCTTCTTATTAAATATCGAACATTTAACACGTATATGGTTCAAAAAATTCCAACAATAAACACTGACAATCTCACTAGGCCATACTGGAGAATGAAAACCAGTCCTCCATTAGCAGACGCTTTTCTTAATACCAACAGTAAAGAAAATCTGATCGTAGAGCAAAATAAGTACCCTATATTTCAATTCAATTATGAATCTTTAGTGACTGTACCTTACATCATATACCCCTGTTTTTTTACGAAATATTAGCCAAGTAGTTTTGAAAACTGTTACTACTATATTGTTACTACAATATACACTGATGGATCGAAATGTAATGAAGGAACTGGCGCAGCATTTTTTGTTTCAAACTCTGATTATGTGGAAAGCTTTAAAATTCCAAACTATTGTTCTGTTTTTTCCTGCAGAAGCTTTCGCCATATCAAAAGATCAACTTGGTGTACTTTAAATCCGGTCAAAATAGCTGTTATTATGTGTGACTCCAAGTCAGTATTACAGGCTATAGAAGGTTCCCCTCTCAAGTACTACAGACAAAATACAATTTTAGAAATAAAAAAACTATCAAGCGAATTAAAAACCTCGAAAAAAAGTATTGTATTCATTTGGGTAAAAGGGCACTGTGGTTTGAGAGGAAATGAGTACGTTGACTTGGAAGCCAAAAGAGCCTCCAAAATGAACATTTATACTAAACTTTTTGTTTTCTCTGACCTTTTGAATGATTATAAGAAACATATTAGAACCAATTGGGAGCAATCTTACGCCTACTTTGCTAAAACATCTAATAGTCAATATTTCCCTTTGCATCCTACTTTACCAACTAAGATTCCTCATATTTTTAATTTTGATTATAGAAAACAATATACCTCCATCATATCTCGTTTGAGAATGAATCATGGTCGTTTCCCGAATCATCTTTTTAATATAGGTATTGTGAATTCTCCAGCTTGCTCCTGTAACAATGTTAGGTAGGAGACTGGAACCATATTTTCTTTGAATGCTTTGAAAACAAAATAGCAACAACCGAATTTTACAATTCTCTGATCGATTTCAATTTTCCTTTACCCACAAATATAACCACTCTTTTGGCAAACATGGATAAGTATGTACTTGATGCTATAGTGAATTTCATAAATAAGTCTAAATTATCTATCTAGACATACGCTTTGATATTTCAATTTTTCACTAACTTTTAATTTTCTGTGGCTAATAGACTATGTCTGAGGCCATTCTCCACCACACACACACAATCAATTCCCTCATCGCTGAATGAAAAAGTAGTAACAAGAAGACTACTGAAATTCAATTGATAAAATCTAAACTCGTTGTTTTGTTTTACCTTGCCTTTATCCGAGAAATCAGGGGAGGTTCAGATACTCAACCGTCGGCGTCGCTTAGATTTTTTGTGATCTTCTCTGGAACGTCTAAAGGGTAATTTGTAAGGTTTGAAGAGGGCTCCATCGTTTTAATCGTAATTAAACAAATTATTTTAATGATACACTTGACAGCGCAATAACGAAAATCTCCTCGAAATGGATGTTTTTTATTAAAATGTACAGAAAAAAGGAGAGATCTAAACGAGAAAAAATGTAAATTGTGACATTCTTTGAATTAATTATAATTGGGGTAGTGATAGAACCAAAGAGAGAATTAGGAGAGTATAGAATGGAAATAAGATTACGCACGGATGGAAACATTAGTTCATACGTGCGTGATTCTTTTAGGACACGCATTGTGTACTATACTTTACCTACGACCGTATACGATGTGCCAAAAACATCCAGGCTACTTTTCACATTTTCATTTTTATCAGATCGGATATTTAGGATGATACGTCGATTTTTCATTTTAGTTGCTATTCTTTCCATGTATATGTTACGGTTAAAGTATTTACTTGGCTAGTATACAAACTAGTTGGATAGTATACAAACTATCCAACTGCCTGGTTATTTTGAAGAAAAATCATATTTTCACTAAAATAGCTACGAGTAATGGCTGGTTTGTATACTATCCAGCTAGTTTATAAACTATACAAAATTTATGCTAAAATACAAACTACAAGGAAATTACACAAATTAGCTAGCATTTTTGGCTAGTTTGTGAACTATCCACATTAGTTGGATAAAGTGTGAACCTGATATTGATAGTCATACATAATAACCAACGAGTTGGTTAGTATGTAAACCGACCAATTCTCTTTGGGTAATTTAGTGGGGTTTTGTTTCGTCAAGTGTTGTGTGTTGTGACGGTGTACAGTTGTGTCTTTACCTACAAACTTCTCGCAAGAAATTTAAACCAGGAACTGTCGGCATGTCCGTGAGAGTACCCATTCCAGATGTAGATCGAAGTCGGTCAAATCATAGAAATATATTGGGCGTCATAATGAGTGTAGAAGATTAATTTTACCGAATTGGAACTGTTCACGGTGTCCTTCAACAGCTCGATACCCGCAACGAATTTGAAATATGTAAGCAACAATTTTCAAAGTTGGAAAATGTCAAGACATTTCCTAAAGTAATAATAGGTACCCATAACAATCTTACATTTTACCAATAAAGAAAGCATTTTTGACTCAGGATTTTACTATCCTAAACCAAATTAACCCAAGAGAATTGATTAGTTTGTTGAGTAATACATAATAACCAACTCGTTGGTTATTATGTATGACTATCAATATCAAGTTCACACCTTATCCAACTAATGTGGATAGTATACAAACTAGCCAAAATTGCTAGCTAATTTGTGTAATTTCCTTGTGGTTTGAGTTTTAGCGATAAATTTTGTATAGTTTATAAACTAACTGGATAGTATACAAACCAGCCATTACTCGTAGCTATTTTAGTAAAAATATGATTTTTCATCAAAATAACCAGGCAGTTGGATAGTTTGTATACTATCCAACTAGTTTATATACTAGCCAAGTAAATAATTTAACCGTAACATATACACAGATATCAAGAAACTTTTATGACAGAGTATGACATTTCTTCAAATGAGCTCTTGTCCCCTCTCAGACGGTTGTTTTGTCTACTGCATAATACCTACATGCCTTTATTCACTATTACAGAAAAATCGAAGGTGATGAAAAATGTCAATACCGATATAATTATCGATATCAATATTTTCCATAACTTCTCCATTCAATAGTTGAATTATTTGGTAAGAGTTGGTTCCATTTATATAAGTAATATCAGTAGATTTCACATAGTGAGGGTCCAAACAGTGAATTAAGTTTGAGTGCATTAGACTTCCATAAAAGTTTGCATCAATTCAAATTCGAAAGTTTCCATGACTACGCTGGTGATGGGTAATTCCGGGATGCTTATTTCATATACGTATGTATGTATGTATGTATGTATGTATGTATGTATGTATGTATGTATGTATGTATGTATGTATGTATGTATGTATGTATTTTGGGGTGACATCCACTGAGACCTGAAAGATCTATTGTGCCCTCTTACTTCCACTCAGTTTTTGAGGAGAGTCTCCTTTTCTATCCAGTAATCTCCCAGGTGCTGTGCTCTAGGATTCTGGAGCGCTGTGCAGTTGGAAAGTATGTGGATGGAGGTTTCTTCTTCCATTCCACAAAATCTGCATTCTTCTTCCTCCACCATTTTGAGCTTTTTCAGGTGCCCATTCAGGCGACAATGTCCCGTTAGGATCCCTGTTAAAACTCTTAGCGCAGTTTTACTTTGACTTATGCATTCATTTAATCTCAACAGGTTGTAGTCACCCAGAAGAGTCTTTGATTGTATAAGCCCCACTAGATCCTTCCAATCGTCAGATCTTCTCTTTGCGAGTTTATCTGCTATTTAATTTCCTTCTATTCCAGTGGGTCCTAGAATCCATAGTAAGGTGACCATATTGTTCTCGCCTAGTTCATTGAGTTTGTCTAGGCATTTCCACACCATTTTGAAACTGATTACTCAAGAGCTCAGTGCTTTAATGGCTGCTTGACTATCCGACATTATTGGGGTTTTCCAAAGCTTTCAGAGTGTTTGGTTCCTGGCCCGAGCACTCCTTTCCCAGTTCCTTCTATTGCTTTTGAGCCGTCTGTGTACCATTGAATGGCATTCTTTCCAAGTCTGGTAATGGTATTTGGATCCCATTCTTTCTTGTTGCTTAATTCCGTAACGAATTTCTTTGAAAAGTTGTATTTTTTCATCATACCGTGTTGTGTCATGTCCCAGGTTGTCTGATTTCTAAGAAGTGAGGAGGTGGTTTTTTTTAATGATTCCCTCTCTACTTAGTCTGTATCTTGTTTTTTCTGCAACACTTTCCACCACCATATGTAGTGGGGTGAGGTTGAGAATCACTTCCATGGCTACCATGTCTAGAGTTAAACCTTACTTGACTTCTTGTCTCCATTCAATCTCGTTCCCATCAAGTTTTATGGTTTTGAGTTTGAGTTTTCTTTTCTTAGTGAAGGCTATCAAGATGGTTTTAGTGGGGTTGATGCTAAGTCCCACTTGCCTACACCAGCTATTTGTATAGCTCAGACCCTTTTGTACAATATCACAAAGGGTGTTTTCGAATTTCCCCCTGGCTGTTATGATAATATCGTCGGCATATCCTTGGCAGGATACTCCGAGATACGTCATCGTCAACCGTCAGACTCCACATTAATGGGGATGCTACCCCTGTGGGCATCCTCTGGTAGTGCAGATGGAGACAATGTCTTTGCTCATCCTCGTCTCTGCTACTCTTGTGGTGAGCAGTTCCGACATCCATTTGGATGTTGTGCTGTCTACACCTTTTCTGTTCAATGCTCTTTTGACAGCTTTATGTGGAGTATTGTCAAAAGCTCCTTCTATGTTCAAAAATGCACATACTACAGTTTCTTGGTTGTCTAGAGCACCTCAGATATCCTCCGTCAGTTGTACCAGTACAGTCTCCGTAGATCTGCCTGCCTGGTAAGCATGCTGACATGGGTGGAGAGGTAGTCTCTCTAGGAATTCCGTTCTAATATGGTTATCAATAGCCTTCTCCATCGTTTTGAGTACAAACGATGTTAGACTAATTGGTCTGAAGGGTTTGGGATTTGTTGTGTCCCTTTTTCCACTTTTTGGAATGAAGGTTACTATTGCCCTTCTCCATGCTTCGGGTATATAACCCAGTTCTTCATATACGTACATCGATCTTGCAATAGAGGGCAGGGCTAACCGTACAGGGCAATGAATACTTATCCTCAATAACATTTGATCACTTTCATAAATATGTTATCATTCAAAAATGTATTATTGTTGATGCAGTATTCTGGATATTTGGATTTTCATAGTTGTCAGTTTTTTCTCCCACTATTGGGGACGTGATCTGTGTGAGACATCTAGGTATATTGCTACTTGATGCCAAATAGTAGTTATCGTAATTTATTAAAAAGGAAAACGATTAAAATTGATCGAGAAGGGCAAGAAAAATGATTGAAGAAGGCGAACAGTGAGTAATGTTCTTCTTGAAGGGGAGGAGTATATAAAATATTCACTTTTCCTCCCCCTTCCTGAAAACAATTATTGTTATGCACATAATGTGTGTTATTTGGAATAAACATGGGGAAGAGGAAGGGGAAGGTGAAATAATGATTTCACTAACTTATTCTCATAATTTCAATTTGGGATAAGATCATTAAATTTGGCAGAGCGTGGTTTCGATCCACGGATCTCTGGGTTATGAGTTCAGCACGATTCCACTGCTCTACTCTGCTCTTATTTACTTTTATCGAATAGATGTTTTTAAGATTCACTCTCATTGTCCAGCGCAGTTAGCCCTGCCCGCTATTGCAAGATTACGTATATGGAAGAAATTCGCTTCCGGGATCATAACCTGCTTCCAGAATTCAAAATCTCCGAGCTGCGAGTTCTGTGCAAGCGATTTGTTTGTGCAGTGCGACATGAAATTGTACCTACATATTATTATCTCTCAAGCAGTTATTTTTATCTAAATGTCATGAGAACACGCTTCTTCCTTGAAAATGCTTGAGTAATTAAGGTGTGGAATTTGGAAGTGAAGAAAGAGTTGACAAGAGTAGAAAAATTGGGATGAATGAGAAGATTTAAATGAGGTACCTTGGCTGTTGAGCATAACCCAAACGAGTTAGTGGAGAGTGGTTTAATTTTGATCCAGAAATGAAAAATTTCAGCCCATAACTCCAGAGGCACACATTTTCCATGAACTCCTGTACATTAACGTATTCACTGCTGGTATCAAAATTTCATTCATGCTAATTCTTTAGACGATTCCTGATCGTCAATTCTTCTACTGCAGTATACAAAATCTACAAACAAAATTACTTTAAAAAACTTCATGCTCCGCAAAGCACAAAGGAACTTTTACAGATTCGACAAAAAATGTTTCTAAATTTATCTCCGCATGGAAACAAAAGCTAATGATCATTGTACATACCACGTACACTAAGCCTATTGAATCCTCGCAAACAAAGCCTTTCAATACTATGTTAACTAGATCGCATCCAGTGAAAATAGATTAAATATAGAATGTGTAAATTAAACTGTGATCTGAAAACCATAATTAACACCAATTATAATGCAAATTTCAAAATTTCGGGTATGTTAAATGAATAACTACAAAACAATTACAGAAAAAAAGTATTTTCAGTGGAGATTTGTTGAAAACAACCGGATTCATTTATATTGAATCATCATATTATTCTCTTTGAAATAAAGCAAGTAACAACCACTCGGAATAATGGATATGTCACTTAGAGAATAACTTTCATTGTAGTGCTATAATGAATCCTAATCTCTGTCCCAATCTACTACATAGCCGAAATTTGTCGTCATAGCTGGATTTTGTTCTCAAACCATTGAAATTGTTTAGAAATCTTGTGAATGCTATCTAATACTATTATTTTTGAAAATTATTAGTCTGTAATAGTTATTTTAATAACACGTGCGGAAAGTGATACTTTCCCGCACGAGACGGCAGTTGACCCGAACGACGCGGAGCGGAGTTCGGGCAAGCGGTCAAGGGCGGGAAAGACACTTTACGGATGAGTTAGGAACATTATTTTTTCTACGATCGTATATACAAAAAAGTATACCAACCCATTTTTCTAAAGTTATTTCATTCCAACAAAACTATTAATTATTATAAATATTTTAATATTAAGAACACAATTTGTTGCATTCTGTAAATTACTTGAAATTGCCGGTCCAGTAGAATTATTTGGTGTTAACTGGTAAGTAGATGACGTCGATGAGGATGGCATCGGTTGCAGGTCACATCAAGATGACGATGAAGGTGACGGCAACGGTTTTAAGTCATTTGTAGATGAAAGAATTTTATTTGATATATTTTTCATATATCAAACCCGGGTGGTTTGATAGTTGTTTTGTAACACTACTTTAAACAATGTGCAGGGTTATATAAAAATATTATTATATATTTTCAAAAAATTAAAAATGCAACAAAAAGCTAGGAAAGATGTAGTTTTTATTTTATGGACTATTTCGTAAATATTTATTTACCTGTTGTAACAATAGTTATAACTTCCGGAGTAAAAAACTATCTAATAAGTTAAAAATTTGCATAATTTTACTTTCCCGCACTAGTGCAACAAAAACCTAGAAAATATGTAGTTTTTATTTTATGGATTATTTCAAAAAAATATTTTTTACCTGTTGTAACAATAGTTATAACTTCCGGAGTAAAAAACTATCTAATAAGTTAAAAATTTGCATAATAATTTTACTTTCCCGCACTAGTGCGGGAAAGTGACACTTTCAAAACTAAAATGCGTGCGGGAAAGTGGGTTAAAACGCACGGTCGTAGAAAATGGTTATTTCCCTAACTAGTGCAGGAAATTATATCCCACCTGACCGCCGTTGTACGAAGAAAATTTGATTTTTATTTCAATATTATCACTTTCAGTTAAACTGTGAAAGTAACATACTCAGCCCCAAAAAAATATTGGAAAAAGAAACAAAATTCAAAAAATAGCAGCAGCAAGTTCTGAACAGTTTTACAGCTCTAAAACACTATCCATCCATTCCAACAGGAATACAATAAAATATGTATTTAATTAAATGTTTGGGTTCTCAGATATGCAAATCTCCAGCTATAAAAAAATATCATCTTAAAGAGAATATATGTTATATCCATTTCATTTTAAGTAATATGTTTGGACCAGGGAAGAAAATGTCTTATAGCAGTAGCTAAGCCTGTATTCAATACGGTTGATGGCAACTAAAATGTATGTCTTCTTTTACTCGAAAGTCTCTCACGATTATTCAGTCAATTTGAATTCTTCCTTGTAAGGTTGTTGAAATCTGTGATGTTTGCAGTCTATATCGTTATCCTTGTTTTGTGATGCTAAGATGGATTTAGATGTTGGTTACAGAGTGTGTTGTTTGTATAGCGTGCTATTCATCTAATCTTTTTAATGATCGAAGCTTTTAGTTGGAGT
>CAJUYI010003868.1:0-20956 GCA_910591695.1 Galerucella pusilla | reverse complement strand
CCACGCAGACAGACTGGGTGCTTAGTGTTTGAGAACTTTAATCGAACTCCTCCAGCTAGTCAAATATCATGTACCTTATACATTGTTTTTTCTGTAGCCAGCTCCTAGACTATTTGTACTGTGGACCTAGAAGCTTTTTAAAAACTTAGATTTTCGGGAAAAAATCCTTAAATGTTTAAAATGTTTTATTCCTAGAGGCTTCTGGTTATTGTATTTCGATTTAAATAAATAATGCTAAAATCGTTAAAATATTAACAGTGTGATTATATGTTGTATGTGTTCACAGAAATAATCAGCTGTATTTTGGTATAAATAATTAATACAACTACTGATATTAATTTATCAATATTATTCATATTTTATGGTAGTTTGATATTAAATGTATGAAAACATCCAGGAATCTTAACAATTTTTTGAAATATCCCATCTCTTTATTAATGATAGTGTTAAGCGAGATATATATTATGTAGTGAAGGTTAACTCTTATCAATTATTTTGTGTACAAGGTAATAAGAGTAAACTATAAATTCTTTACATAATCTGTATATATAAATGAATTACAATGCAAGTTTTAGTTAGTTTTGGAAAAAAGTGCAAATCAAAATGGTTGTAGCAATTGGTAAGAGCATTGAAGAAGTAAAAGATTGGTCTCAAATAATTGCTGTACTTTCAGGTAAATTATTTTTTTCAATCGCCGAGGGTTGGAAGATTTAATTTTAAATATTCTCCAAATATTATTGCATAAAATTAAATAAATTTGAGTTAAACTTCTATCCACTCGAAAAAACCTTTTGAACTACTGGATAATTATACTTCACATCTGGTTTCCAATATATAACACACTGTAGTATATTCATCATCTACAAAATGTCCACAACGTTAAAAGAAATAAATTTCTCTCACCCTGAATTGCCCGGCTATCCAGTCTTTCTAGGTACCTCTGTCGTAACTCGTCGTAACTTAACCCCTCATGCCCTCATTATTCATTATTAATTGTTGTGCGAAAGTGTTTACAAGTGCAGTGTTATAAAAACTTAAAATGCCGAAAAGATAACGCGAATCTAGAAAATCTAAAAACAAGTAGAAGAAATTATTTTTATTCATTTTTCCATCTTTTGAAGTTGATGTGTTATTTTATTTGATTTTATTTTTTGTTTTGTGGTTCTTAATGTCCCAAATAAGAGTGACTGATTTTAAACATAATTTCCCAGCTTATTAATTGCTACAAAGAGATGGGGTTGTCACCAGTTCCACTAGTTTATCAAAAATATTTTTTTAGGCTTGGCAGGCATTTCAACTCATCAACACAGGGTGTTTCACTAATGTTGATCAAATTCAAAGGGGAAAATATGTATTATTTTAAATGGAACACCCTATAATTTTCAATCTCATTCGAAAGAGCAATCATTCTTCTTTCCAAAAATGTATAGTTTTCTATCTTTTGTATCATTAACAACAAAGTTATTGGAGGTCTCATGTAGTAGTACATTTTTAATTAGTAGTTTTATATGAACGTATTTTGATGCCTTGAATCAACTCATGCTGTGACCGTTTCATGTAGAATGCATTTTTAATTACGTAAATAATTTCCAACAAATCTGACAAACAGTTTAATTAGTAAGAAGACATAATAACATTATTCAATACATATGTATAAAGAACAAAGAACAAAAAAGTTACAATAAGTGCTGCATATGCCTACCTTCTCGTTTATGCATAACTGTGAGCGAAATTTTAAATTTTCAAATTAATTTTCTAACATTTATTGCGGAGTGTTTGCAATAATGTTCCTGATATTATTTTTTAGTTCTGCTAAATTGTTAGGCTTAGGATTGTAGCACCTATCCTTCACATATCCCCATAGAAAAAAATCTGGGACAGTTAATTCAGGAGAATTTCCTTCTGAATATCCTCCTTGTTTGAATTATTGATTTCGTTTCTGCATAAATTATTACAGTTTGAGCTTTTTCACCCACTGTATAGATCATTTCGAAACCGACTTATATGACTTAACAAAATTACTATTGTCAAAATTGCTGATTTTGTTGTTAGGCATCAAACGGACACAGCATGAGTTGATTTTAGGCATCAAAATACGTTCATTATAAAAATACTAATTGAAAATGTACTACAACATGAAACCTCGAATGTTTGTTGTTAATGAAACAAAAGATAGAAAACTATACATTTTTGGAAAGGAGAATGATTGCTCTTTCGAATGGGATCAAAAATTATAGGGTGTTCCATTTAAAATAATACATATTCTCTCCTTTGAATTTGGCCAACATTAGTAAAACACCCTGTGTTGATGAGATGAAATGCCAGCTAAGCCTAAAAAAATCTCTTCGATAAACTAGTGAAACTAGTGAAAGCCCCATCTCTTTGGAGCAATTAACAAGCTGGGCATTTATGTTTAAAATCAGTCACTCTCATTTGGGACACCCTGTATAATCTCACAATTATTATTAAAGGATCACACTTTCTTTATGAGTGACCACTTTCTATTAGTTCGTTGCTTTAAACATCTACAGTGTGTTATATATTGGAAACCAGATGTGAAGTATAATTAATGGATTTAACGACTTATCTTAAGGAAGTTGAATCCAAATTATACGAGAATCTGGTTTCCAATATATATAAACTCCCTCCCATCCCCTAGTCTACCATAGTTATAGACTATCCCATTGGATTTATACGATCTAAACACAACTAATAATGAGTGGTTAAGGGACGACTAGATACGACAGAGGTACCTAGAAAGACTGGATAGCCGGGCAATACAGGGCGAGAAAAATTTATTTCTCTTAACGTTGTGGACATTTTGTAGATGATGAATATACTACAGTGTGTTATATATTGGAAACCAGATGTGAAGTATAATTTGGATTCAACTTCCTTAAGGTAAGTCGTTTTATCCATCAATTATATAGAGGATGTTTTTATTTACGTCTGACTACGCTATATCCCAGAAAGATGAATGTTGGTATAGGCACCGTCCATAAATTTCAATTGAAATTTATGGACGGTGGTATGGGAACAGGCAGATGTATTCTCGACACCAAGATATTATCCTATTGGTATTTTCAACACTAACATCTAAAGTTTATGTTAATTAGCTAGGTTAATAGGTATAAGATGAATATCTTTATAGCTGCGTACACATGACTAGAAAGTCAAGAAAACAGTGTATTCTGTGTAAAAAATTTAGATCATAAAAAAATTGCAAAGCGCTTTCGGCTGTTACGCCATCGTCAGTGCGATACTCTTCAAGTATATACAAGAAACCAAATTAAAAAAAGTCGACAACACATTGAAATTTAAAATTAAAATTAGGTACATTAAATTTAAAATATTCCCATATTTGGGGCAAACTGTCGTTAACTTTTGAGCATTTTTATATTTTATAGTTTCTAACAACTACACGTGTTTTCAAACTATAAAATATGAAAATACTTAAAAGTTAACAGTTATATTTTAAATTTAATGTAATTATAATTTTAAATTTTTTATGATTGTGTAGTCAATGTGAGGTCGACTTTTTAAATTTGGTTCCTTGTATAGCACTGATGATGGCGTAACAGCCGAAAGCGCTTTGCAATTTTTTTATTATTTGAATTTTTTACACTGAATACACTGTTTTTTGACTTATTAGTTATAAGGCAAAAGAAATATTCTGTAACTTATCGACGATTGCAATGGTGTTGCAAAGCATTTTTAGTATAAATATAATTGATAAAACTATAATATAATTTTTCTACTTCCGTCACTATAACCGTTGATTGAATCAATCAACGCAATAACTATGTTTTTTTTCTTGATAGCGTAGAAAAAGTACAGTAAGCACCTAGCGTCAAAAACGTTACTTCAGTAGCGAGCTTTCTTATGAAACGAGCTAGAATTAGAATTAATAAAATTTACCATAATAGGTACAAAATCTGTTCACATTTTATCAGGTGGGTATTATTATTCGTTTACGTCTGATTGTCTTTGTTTATTAAGAATAATATACACTGTGGGCCGAAATAAAGGAGTACCTTTTTTAATTGAAAATATTTTTTTTGTTTTTTGGGACACTTTTTTTCTTTTTGCAGGGCTAATAACCCAACACAAATCCTCAACATGACTGTAAATTTGGAAGCAAAAATAATGTACAGGGTCGAACTTATAAAAAAAATTATATAACAGTGCATTTGAGCTCGTTGCAAATAAAAACTGTTTTAGCTAAAATTGTACTAATATGCTTTTTGAGTAGATAAACTATACAGAACACTTCAGTAAAAAGAAAATTTTCTGAAATTACCGGATTCGCCAAATACCATTTTTTTATTAAATAACATTTTAACAAATAGCACATTTATGAAAATAGTTTAGTAACTTTAAAACTAGAGTGAAATATTATGAATGTGGCCACCATTATTGTTCACTACTTCTTGAAGTCGTCTGCTCCATAAATTGATAGCCCCTTTATTGCACCCTGTTCAAAATTGTTCCAAACAAACTGCATTATTTCTTTGAGCTGCCGATTGTTTCAAGTTTTTTGTCCCACATACAAATTTTGTTCGAAAATTCCCCAAGTTGAACAATCAACCGGATTTAATTCTGGGCTGTTAGGTGGCCACATTCATAATATTTTTCTCTACGTTTTAAAGTTACTAAACTGTTTTCATAAATGTGTTATTTGTTAAAATGTTATTTAATAAAAAATGGTATTTCGCGAATCCGGTAATTTCGGAATATTTCCTTTTCACTGAAGTGTTCTGGATAGTTTATCTACCGAAATTTTAGCTTAGACAGTTTTCATTTGCAACGAGCTCAAATGCACTGTTATATAATTTTTTTTATACGTCCGACCCTGTACATTATTTTTGCTTCCAAATTTACAGTCATGTTAAGGACATGTTAGGTTATTAGCCCTGCGAAAAGAAAATAAATCGCCCGAAAAACAAAAAAATATTTCAATTTAAAAAATGTACTTCTTTAGTTATTTTAGACGACTAAAACTTTTGAATAAAATTTCTACTGATATCAATTTCATTTTTACTTCTCTTTCTTTTATTTTTAGTGGATTATATAAACTGTTTGTATAAAGTTGAAATTTAGTATAGAGCATTAGTAGATCGAGATATAGAAGCCGTTTATTCCGAAATTATTGATATTTTAAAATCACATTTACAACTTTCTGCATCAACGATTTATGAAGAAATAAGGCGAATAGCAAATATATTTGTTATCTAACGGGTAAACAGTTCAGGTGGGACTACTTCTAGTGTTGAAAATTTAATTGTGGATTATCAGATCCTTTCGATTAAGCAAAAAAGGTTTTTGGTGTCGAAATTACGCTAGCCGATAGGAACATCCAGGGTATGGGCACTCTGAACGCCCGAGGATACTGTGTCCTAGACTGGAGAGTTCCGTCACTTCTTAAATTGTTGATTTAATGGGAGCTATAACGCCATTAATAGTAATTGCAGATAGCTGATCCTAACAGCTGCAGAAAACCATTATGTTTAACGACGTTTAGTTTTATCTGTGGGTTAGTCCAGTTTTTACAATAGCTATTTGTATAACATTTAGTATAACATCCTTCCGAGGATGAAGTTTACTGCCCTTCACTACGCGTCGGGAAGTAATAATTCAAGGGAGGAAAAGGCATTTTACTCCCATGTTATACATATGATTTTTCCGCCTCTCTCAAATAACTCATTTTTAAATGTATTATTCATATCTTCAAATTCGCTTAAATCACTCATTTTTTAAATATTGTTTGATGTTGATATATTATAAAGTACCTAACTCACTTTGAAACTTAATCTGTAAATGGACCATAGCATGCTATATAATATTTCTGTCCTAAACTCGAAAACCGGATGTATGATGTATCTATGAATTGAAGTTAAATTGTTAATGTAAAAATCGTTAAATTAAAATAACAATTTACTGATTTCTACCATTTTGCAAAATACAGGGTGTTCTATGAATCAACGGTAAAATTTATACTTATATAATATAACATGGTTTAGGTGTCAATGCCGTATACAAGTTATTTCATTGATGACGTACCATGACGTCACTTTTACTTTTCTTCCCTAGGGAGTAAAAGTACGTCTTTGCTCCCTACAACTAGGCCAGGAAATGTAAACTTTGGATAGTGGTAGGCAGAAAATATTTTTTTCTACGACTGCTATGGAAAATAGTTCTTTTCCCACAATTTACGAAACTACAAAGTGTCACTTTGCCTAAGCCGTGGGAAAGATTTTTTCCCACGCCGCATATTATATTAATTTATGTGGAGAATCAAATAAAATCGACAAAAACTTAGTATGCTACTGTCATCTTTAAATACCTACTTAGTTGTCACAAAACTGTCAGATTATATTAGAAGTGTTTAAATTGTAAAATGTAGTTTTAATCGTGCTTTGATAAAAATCCCAATTTCTATTGAAAATATTAGTTTAACAAAACATATAAGTACTTATTTATGATATAAATAATATGGATACTGGTAATAGTGATGATTTTAATAATACTCCGCTAGAGATATTGGAAAAAACTGCAAAAGTAACTTTAGATTTGTTGCGGCAATTTCAAGAAAAAAGTATAAATTGGCAAACGGAAAACTTGCAGAGTGGCAAAGAAATACAAAATTAAAATCTTTTTCGGAAACTGTACTTTTGGTATATTTAGAAAAGTCGTCAAAAAAATTAAAGGCGTGTACACTTTGGTCACAGATAGTGCAGTTGTAGAAAAAGTATAGTGTGCAACATGTGGGGAAAGTACTTTTCTCACTAGTTGCACAATATACTATTCTATTGTAACTATATATTTCATCAAGGTTGACAGGGTGTGTTCCGTATTTATTGTTTAGTGTGGAACTTTTATTTTAACAGAAAATGTCAAAAGAATGTATAGTGAACTACTGTAATGTGAGGCGCACCCGGTAAGCTTTATTTTTATAACATAAAACATGCTTCATTAACTAAAAAGTGAAAAAATTTTAAAGAAGACATTCTTTTATACAGCTTTGAACTTCCAAGTAATGAAGAACAATTTGGCTGGAAAGAAGTTTAGTTAAAGTTTACTCAGTTTATTGCATCGTTGTTGAACTCCTAGCATTTATTTTTCTTTTTGTTTGTCATTAAAATAAGTAAATAATGTTTCATGTATTGTTTACTTTTTTGTTATAAATGAAATATATAAACTTGATGATGAATATTGTTTCATTTTCCCCACTTCTAGCATTATATGGTGTATTTTTTTACATTTAACTTAATTTAACTAACTTGTTTGAGGCATCGACTACGAGGTCAGTTAGGCAACGTGATTGTTATTATTGTAATATCAATTTAATATTGAGTAACTTTGAATGGAAAATTTAAAAAAATTGTACATAAATGCCATTTTGCAATAATTTTGAATATGCCTCAAAATTATAGGAATGTCAAAGGTGTTACTGACGGGATTCTCAAGGTGGCGCCACCCGTACAAATAATTAGGAGCGGGTAAACATACTACAACACGGCTCTTTCAACTGCGCATGACTCAAGACTTGCTCAAGATGCGAAAACGTGGTTAAAACTACATATTCCACCCACCACGTCAAATTTAGTGGTTGAGGTTGAGGCTTGGGTTTTCTTGTTTTTTTTTTAGTTTTATATTTCTGATATTCACATATTTATTTCAATATTGTTATGTTACTACTAAATATGGCAAAGTCTTGAGTTATGCGCAGTTGAAAGAGCCGTGTTATCTATGATCTATGATCCTAACCTGACAACTGCAGTCAGCTTTATGACGTATATCGAGAGTTTGTCCAGTTTTCGTTTTTAAAAACTATTCTGCTTATTTGTGTGTGTGTTGAGTATTCATAGTTTTCATTGTAAATAGTGGAACTTTTATTCTAAGAGACAATGTCGAGAATATGTAATGTGCACCCGGTAAGATCTATCTTTATAAAAAACATGTTTCATTAAATAGTAAGTGTCATAACTAGTCGCATTCTTCCAAACAGCTTTGAATTTCCCAGCGTTTGTTGTTGAATTCCTAACATTTATTTTTCTTCATGTTTGTCATTGAAATAATATGTAAAAAAACGTTTCATTTATTGTATACTTTTTTCATTCAATAAAATATATAAACTTTATGATTATTGATTTATTTTTCTCACTCTAGGCATTATATGGTCCATCTTTGACATTTCATTAAATTTTACTTGACTATTTGATTGTTATTATTGTAAAATCAATCTAATGTTGAATAACTTTAAATGAAATATAAAAAATGGACCATAAATGTCATTTTGCAATAAAAGTAAAATTACAGTAATTTTGAATATGCCGCTAAAAACTGTAAAATTACAGAAATCTTCTTTGTCGGCTGTTAGAGAAGTTCACAACCATCTGATTTGTGTTAGAGGTACTGACGGGACTTTCAAGGTGGCGCCACCCGTACAAATAGAGGGCGCCACGGGTCAGTTTCTATTATCTCTGTACAGAAACTATAAGATATACTTTGGCAAGTTTATCTGAAACCGTGAAAGAAATGCAGTCGAAAACATTCGACATTGCCACATTTAACTATGAAAAAACTGAAGTGCTTACTATGTAGTGATAATAATTAGAAAAGGGTCTTTTTATTATCAACAATATTAAAAATATGATTAAACGTTAATTTTATAACGTATTTCCTTGGATTTATTCTATTAACATTATTTTTTCAATTTATGAATATTTAAAGATGAACACTTTTCCAAATATGTTATGGGCTTTTTGAAGCTCTGGCAGCGTTGTACGAAAACCATAATGACCACACCCTCCGAATTACATAATTGGTGATTTGTATCGACCAGCTGACTTCTTATTGGCAAGCGCATGCGTGAGATCTTCCCTCTCACTTCGTCAGTTGACTGATATTGATTTATCCAGTGGCGTTGGTATTGTCAGTTACCTTTGTATTTTCAGTTTTACTTGGTAAAATAGGTACCGTACGCCATTTGTACGTTTGACAGATAGGCGCCATGTTTTTCCTCGCCTCTTACCGGTCCCGTATAGCTTCAGATAAACTTGCCAAACTATACTTATTAAAAATACAAAACATTCTTTCCTATGCCAGGAATTTTCACTATTAATAAACATTACTTCACTAACGTAGAAATATATCTTTCTGTTATAAATATCTCTTTACTATCACTGTTAAAAAATATATGTATATAATTTTTTTTACAAAAGTAGCATTTTTCTTCGCTAAAACAGAAAAGAAAACCCTTGGTCTAGTGGATATTCATTTGAAATTTGAATGTCCGTTATTTACAACGGTCGTCGTTTAACCAATCATGGATCGGCAGTGCGATAATTGGATGTGCGAGAGAACGACGCGCAGCAACTCGTTAGTTCCTGCGGGCATTATTATAATCATTTTCATGTCATCGTTGGTGGGTGAAGTTACACTTTCGCGTTTTAGTTTTCACATGTGCTATGGAATTTAAAAACCTTTTATCAACTTGGGGGCTTGAAGAATTCATCGACAATTTTGGATGTAAGTATACATGCATCTATACAAATATATTTTTATAAAAGTTGATAAAAATTAAATAATTATCTGGTTTTATTTAAAAATATAAGTTAACACCCACTAAAATTGTATGCCATACTTATTAAACATCTTGTATATTTATGTGAATTTAAAATGCGTTTGAATTTTCAAATTAGGTGCAGGAATCAATGATCAAAGTCTTAGATTGCTTGATGAAGAAACAATAAGCCCTATTCCCAAAATTTGGTCCAAGACTTGTCTTCAAAAATTATTATAGAAAATACTTTATATCTCAACAAGCATACACATCATTAGCTCCAGAATCCCATTTAAGTGAAGTATCAGAACTCCAAATTGTCCATAGTAAGTAATTCATATTATTTCTCCCTAAACGATTCATATTTTGTAACATTATAAATTGAATAGTTTTAAAGGTGAATCAAGTTGCCTATCCTCTGAATATTTTTTAATTGAATGTTATCAAAATGTTGATCTTATTTTGCTCCATTACGTTTTACACTCTGAGTAATATTTATTTATTCTGTTTATTTTCATATATTTTTCTCCAAATGACATTAAAAGCGGCCTTTTAATGACACTTGGCAGGCTTAGAAGTTGTACTTTTAATGCCTAGGCAGAAAAAGTTCGTTGCTAGGCAACCTTCCAAGTAATAATTTAAATCAAACTGGTTATCAAAATTGACAATGACATTAAGAAAACTCAAAATGATGCTGATGATAATAATCTGGTTTTATTGCATTAAAACTACAAACTACAACAATAAGTACAACCTAAAATGTAAATTGAAAATTAGTTCTTTAATTCAGAATAGATCATTTTCAATATATTCCTACCTTCGTACACAAATACAGTTCATCTGGGGTATCTGATAAAAATTTCTCGATTTCTTCTCTTTGAAAAACTCGGGATTTTTTTGCATGGAAACCGTCTGACTGGCGTTTCAAAAAAGCCCGTAACTTCAGGTATTTTGCCAAATCAATGTTATTTTTTATGTTCAGGGTAGCTTTCAACATCGAATAGGTAGACCATAACTGTGAAGGCTTCATTTTCTTTGAAAGATCGGAAAAATAGACAATCAGCACATTTTCAGAGAAAGATCCTATATTTTTTTCTGTCTATATTCCATGAATCTGCTGTATGTGAGTTCATATTATTATACAGTTCTTGATTTTTCCGGCAAAAGGTTAAATTCCACATCTCGCGCCTGGTCTCTTATCTCAAGTGGTGTTAATTGCATCAATTCATCCTCACTTTGCAGTAAATCCATTTCTAACATGACAACTTTTCAAAATTGACAATGACAAAGTAAACAGTAAAAAAACATATTCAACAAACGTCATCAGCGGTAAACATAGTAACGCAGGGCCCAGTTACCTTTGATAAAATAATTTAGTTATTTGGATATTAATAATGAAACGCAATTTAAATATGAAAAAGTCGATTTTGCCTGGAATTGGAACAAATTTGAAGAAAAAATGATATGTTTCACACGGCAGAAAAGCAGATTTAATGCCTTGGCTGGTTTCATAGCCTCGCTAACGCTCGGCTATGAAACACCAGCCGCGGCATTAAATCTTGTGCTTTTATGCCTAGTAAAACAAATAACTATTGTTTATCCACCCAATTGATTGGATACTTAAGAATTAGTTATCAAAACTAGATCATACATATATGTTTAGTTTTTTTTGTTTTTAAATGTTTGTTTTATATTCAGAAAAAAACTTTTATCTTTTAGAGGCAATATTAAAAATAAAGTTGATTTTATCATGTATCAAATTATCACAGTTCTGTTTTTACGCACACCTTTGTTTGCCCACCCCATTATTTTTTATATTATATTTGTTTAGAATTAGTGCTACCTCTTGATTAAGGTCAACTAAGCTCTGGATTCGAAAAATAAAAAAACAATAAGATATAAAGCAGGTTTAATATAATATGCCCTGAGGGCTACGTCTTACGAAGCCGAGGGCCTCTGGCCCGAGGGTTTGTAAGTCGCCCTAGGGTATACACATCTGTTTATGCCTGCGGTACATACAAACTTTTATGTCATACTAGTTCGTTATTGCAATCCAATCTCAATACCAATCAGTGTTTTAAAAAATCCAGTTTGAATTGATAAGTGAATGTTGACAAACGTAAATGTCATAATATCACAATAAATTTTATATGTGTCAAAGTTAGAAGTCAAAATTAGCAAAGATTTTGGAATTCCTGACGAAATTATTGAGAAAGCAAAGAAAGCAACTGTAAATCTGTTGGCAAAAAAGTCTAAGGAAGCTTACGACATAGTTATTAAATGAGTTGAACGAAAAATTATTTCTCTTTATGCCCGCGCGGGCCATAAAGTGAACTTTATGCCCACACGGGCGTAAAGTACGACATTAGATAGTTGGTAACTAAGCAATAAAAACACAATAATGAACTGGTATGACATAAATTGACATAAATTGCCTATGGTAGTAACGCCAAAAACTCCCTGAAGGTAGTCTGAAGTTGACTTCGTGGTTCTATAGTAGATTAGGTTAACCAGAGAGCAAGACTAACTTTATTTTAAAAGTTGAAATTATAATTTATCCCACTCTAACCTTAGGGGTGCGAGGATACAGAATCATAAAAAAATAAATACCTTGGTATGCATACGTTGGTTTACAATCTCTAGTGACTATACTATTCTTAATACCTAATCTACAATTAAAATTATCCTCCACAGAGGGTATGAACAAAAAAAGGGAAATTGAACTTTCCCAGCAAGTCTGATAATATCCTCCAATACTGTCTACTAAAAATAGCGGATTCCTTACGAAAGTAAGGTGTGCAGGTTACCTGTTGCAAATCAAGTAGTAAGTGTCCCTACTAGAGGACTGATGTAGGTGTTACCTCAGTTGGGTGGAAACCTTATTCCGCAACTTAATCTTAAGGGTCCATATATTCTTAGGTAAAGTAGAGGGTACAGTTGATTGAATACAGTTTGAATACAGCACAAATGGAGCAGAGAAAAAAGGAAAAAATAAGAATAAGAGTAAGAAAAGGAAATTTAAGTAAGTACTTTTTTTAAAAAATGTTAACGACAATTGCGGAACTAGCCAAACGTTACACCCATGCTCAATCCCTTAAGAGATGGGATGGAATCAAAGGATGCACTCTTGCCAGGATCACCCTGGGCGACCCTGGGAAGCTGGCGCCAAAGAAATATTTGGCGATGACCAGGAAAAACCTACGTTTAACAGTAGGATTTCTGACTGGTCACTGTCAACTAAGGAAACACCTCCATATTATGGGGCTAGTGGACACACCTCTATGCAGGAGGTGTGAACAGGAAGATGAAACTGTCAGGCATGTCTTGTGCGAGTGTCCGGAGTTATCGTCAATAAGAGAGTGTGTGTTCGGTGAGTCTTGGCCTACACCTGCCGATATAAAGGAGATGTCTCCCAGTGACCTGTCCACCTTCCTTAGAATGACAGGATGGACAATGACCTAGGAGGACAACTCCTCGGGAGGATGTACAATGGGTCACATGTGGCCAAAATGCTGTGAGCCTACACACTCACCCTCCCTACTCTACAGATACAGATAATAATTGTTAAGAGGATTGAGTATCGTAGAACTGATAACTAAACTCACCGTAGATGTCGGGTGGCCTCAAAGTGGTTTTGCCTACAGATATGAAGACATGATCTTAAGCTGAGCCCAAAACTTAATATCCACTTAGACAGAGTGGTAGAGTTCCAGCAGGATCACTCTAATGAAATTTACGCTCACTTAATGGTATTTTCAAAATCAGCAGAATTGCTATTCCATGTGGTCTTTCAAGAACCTCACAAGGACAAAAAAACTATCTCCTGTCTACGTATCGATGATGGTCTTAAAAAAAAGGTTTGTTCTTTTATTTAACTATTTATTAGCAAAGTACTTAAACAAGGATAACCTCTGATGACAGAAATTGTATGGAGAAACCTATTAATTAATAAAACAGGTGATCAGTAGATCTATGAATGGAAGGGTGACCTAATGATTTAGAATTTAGATGATTGATTTCCAAGATTGATAGATATGACAAGATTGTCATCAGCTCAATTTGGTACACCATGTGAACAAAACAACCTTTAATCTTTTTAAATTATAAAATTAATAGCCTGATCTGGTGATCATTATATTTGATTAAAATAAGGTAGTCAGTAAATTCAGAATAGATATAAATATTGGATTTATTATTTTTAAGTACCCTTCAGGGAGATGTGTAAGAAGAGTGAAAGGATTCCTGAGACCTTAATTGTTTTAATTATGCTTAAAACAATCCCGATTAGTTTTTAATAACCAAACAGTTGGTATGTACAGAGCTCATTTTTGGATGTTTGAAAGAGAGACTCTAATAATCCTTTGTCCCGTATCACACCCCTCCTTCCCGAAAAGAAGTTTTACTTCGTCAAAAGGACTTTTACAGAATCGCTAGTCCTAATTGATATGTGTCTAAAATTTGGTTACTTATTTAAGTTGCCCATCATAGTACTTTAAATATATTAAACCATACAAAAAACAAAACAAAACAGAAATTGAAGACTTATTCTTCATCACTATCATCTGGAGGATGAGACTTTAGGTCTTTTGCATGCCATATTCAACAATCTTTATCATCGGTATCTTTTCGCTGGTAACTCCATGGAGAAAGAATTTTGGAAATTACAAATGGCCCAGTGAATTTCGGTGCAAATTTCGCGGTGATGCTGTTCGGCTTTTAATAGTTGACACAGAATCGGTAAGTATCATCGGGTCTCTTAACCAATACGCCCAAGGAGAACTAGATGGTTCGATGATATCTTTGGCAAGCATGTCATCAAGCTCCTTATTGACCTACTTTTGTAGTGATGGAGAAAGAGGGTAATGTCTCTGTTTTATGGGTGGATGAGAAGTTTTTATCACGTGTTCCACTAAGTGAGAACATCCTAAGCCTGAACCCATTTTCCCAAAAGTGGAGTTGATTAGATCATCCAGCTTACATCTTTGATCTCCCGATAGTTGGTCAAGGGAATTGATAGCTTAGATTTCGGGTAGTACTTTGTCATCCTCGGAAACAAAAGACCATTGACCAGAGTAAAAACTGGTACGATACCCATCTGCATCCAAAAGACTATCCCCAAAATAAGATGATGCGAAATTGACGGTACTACCAGTACTTCAAATATTTTGATTGAACTTGACATCCCACCTATGAATGAGGGGGTTGAACGAAGAATTGCTTGGTTCACTTGGTCGTTGGGTAGGAATCGGAGACAAATTTAAATTGTTCAAACAGTCTGCCAGGTATCTGAGCTGGTTGAAATCCTGGAACGAGGTTCTTCTTGTATCGTCGTCGACAGTTGCCATTCGAGATGTGGATTAAGCGAACCTTACCCGTGACGTGTGATTTTCCGGATGTTCATCTGGGCTCCTATGACTTCTATAATATTCCTGCCGATGACTAGAAGGTATCCCACAAGTCTGAGGTTCGACTGGACCGTCCCCTGGCTCATCGATCAGATCTCCTACTATTGGAAAGCTTCTTGAAGCTCTAGGTGTCTGTGGAATTCGAGCGTCGATGAGAGAACATGCCTCACGCGGATTTGAAAAATTCAGTTGTTCCCTTTCTGACATTTCTCTTCTAGGAACACAACCCTGTTTGATAGCTGCTGACGGGTATAGTCTTAATCTATCTTCTCCCTTCTCTCGGACAGATATTTCAACCCATCGAGGGAGACCATGCTCTGGAGGGTCGACGAAACGACGTCTAGGCTTCGGTGATGCTGCTTCGCATGCCAAGCTGAGGTTTCCAAATAGCTGACGAGAGTCACTTTCCAGTCGAAGCCGTTTATCTTCCTCTATTTCGGTGAAACCATATATTCTATTCTCCTGTTCCATGAGGTGTGTTAGACGAATGTATAATCGGCGGAAGTCATTGTCACTATTTTCCGGATCGAAGGATTCAATTTCCATGACCAATCCCTTGAACTTACGACTGCAAATTTCGAGTGCAAATTTCGAGTGGAAATGCAATTTAATTTGCACGTTAGGAGTGAGTCCAGTTTCCCTCTCCTGCCTTATAGCTCGACGCAATGCTGCTCGTTTCTCATCTACCGTGTTGTAATTCGGTAAGCCGCGAATTTGTAGTTCGTAGGTGAGTTCATCGCTTTTTAGTCTGTTCTCCTACATGTTAAAATAATGCACGGCATATTATAATAGGTAAAGATAGTTCACTAAGTTAGTCTAGGTTAAGTTAGATCAGGTGGTGGTAGTTTTGTTTATAGAAATGGGGATTCCCTATTGGTTTATTTTATTATTGAATTGTATTTTATTTTTCCGTATAAAATATTAATTTTTGTTTTGTTCATCTCCAGAATTTTTATTTTGATTTTGTTGTAGAAAACCGTTTTAGTTTGGTTCCTAGAGTTTTATTTTTAATTTTTCCTTTGATGTGGGGTATGTATTCCTAATGCCTAAAATATACAACTAATAGTAATGGAGAAAGTGTACCTCAGGCTATATTATATTCCTTAAGAAAAATCGTACCACCTACACCTATGGATTCGAAGCGAAAGACAGTTGAGAGTGTAAATCAAAATTTACAAAATTGACCCCTATGGCTATGCAAATACAAGTTATTAAAGTTCAAAGTTGAATATTTGTTAAATCTCCTTGTATAATAAGGAGTCGGTTTTTTAATTACTTTACACTCCATTGTTTCAATTATACTTTGATAATATTGTTATCAGTCTATTACTATATTTACGTTATATTTACCAGATTAGTTAAGTTAGAATAGTCCACTTTCTTTGACGTCAAAAATGTCATCATTAACTACAAAACTGAGAAACGAAAAACCCGAATCAACAAATAGACTATAGATTACAGTATAGTTTGTCTCAAAGTATATTGTATTCACTTTTGACGGCAATCATCTAAATACGACCAATTATGACTTTAAAAGAATTTTATATAGTTTATTTAACTTAATAGTATTTAATAATCTCTCATTCAGGAGGAAAAGGAAAAAAGTTCAGAGAAATGGTCTTCACATATTAAATAAAAAACAAATAATGTATGATAAAAATACAAAAAGATAGATATTTGTGAACTTGATCCATAGTCCATCACTGGCGATCTCTTCTACAGCAGCTATTGGCTCATTAATTTTATGATTGCCCGCAAAATCTAAGACAATATAGTTTGGCAAATTTATCTGAAGCTACGCGGCATCGGTAAGAGGCGAGGAAACATGGCGCATATCTGTCATAAACCTACAAATGGCGCACGGTACCTATTTTACCAAGTAAAACTGACAATACCAACGCCACTGGAAAAATCAATATCAGTCAATTGCGAAGTGAGAAGGAAGAACACATGCACGCGCTTGCCAATAAGAAGTCAGCTTTCGATAAAAATCACCAATTATGTAATTTGGAGGGTGTGATAATTATGGTTTTAGTACAACGCTACCAGAGCCATAACAAATGTGACACTTTAAGTCACTCCTTGATGTTAGATAACGTCACATTTTTCATAACCTTCATATATCAGTTATGAAAAGTAGTTATGTAAAGACTTTACGTAACTGTTTAAGTTTCAACATAGAGAGATACTACATGAGTTCCAAAGAATAATTTATTAATCAGGTACTGTGAAAACTGACAATGATTTCATTATTTAAACTGAAAATTCCCATAGTTTTAATTCAATAGTATTTTAAGATTTAAAAACATTGAGAAAAACATTATTAAGGACACAGTTATTTAAAGTTAGTCAATTTTCTGGGCGAATACTTCATAGTAACAATACTACTAACACCATCTGAATGCACTTTAATATTACCAATGTAATTGAAGATTTTATTAAATATTATAAAAGCGCGGAATTAGGCTTGTTGAACAATATCGCTCTTTTCATAACTAGTTACGTAAATAAATATTATCGTTATGTATTATTTTTTATTTATGACATGCATTGACAATTGTTGTCCAAAATTAATTAATAAAAAACTGTCACAAGTTATTCCATACTTAGAAAATGAAGATAAGACCATAACCTCTAACAATATATACCGGTTTATACAATATCTGCATATTTATTTATATTGCAAATAGTAAAATACATTCAAACACTAAGCTATGAAATTAACATCATATTAATGTTAAAAAGAAACAAATTTAATTTTCAATCATACTAATGATTCGACATATTATCCAACTTTTTTTTTCTTTCATAGCTTTTGGAGGACTCCATGCAGCCAATTACTTTGTGTTAGATTATATATAATGAAGTATGTATAAAGGTTTTATGATATTAGAATTTGAATATAATTTTAATGAAGCATCAATCAGATTCGATATTGTATTTGTTATGGGCTTTCATATTGTAAATATATTCTATCCTGAATTATCCTATCAACCTATCGTCCTCTGCAATTCAAATTATTGTCGCTTTACTATCTAAGGATTGGTACAGGGTTACAACTTTTCTTGCCCTGGGGTCGTTCAGGGCATTATTTGAACACATACACAGGTAGACCTCGGATGGAAGGTATATACATCCAACTTTTATTAGTAACATTTTCCGATATAGTAAAAATTGAAGGTACTTATATTAAAACTTATATTTTTTGACAAACCTCGCATACGACTGAAAAATCTGATATTGGATGACTGTATTCTAGGTTTTAGGCAAAGCAGAATTTTTGATGAAGAATATATTTTTTTTCTAAAATTAATAGGTAACAAAAAAATGTGTCCACATATTGTTCATTATTATGTTATTCTAGTTTTGATTTGTCTTTCGTATACTATGTGCCAGGTAGACTATGTATACTTTTGTATACTAAGGCCGGCGACACATTTGCGGTTGCGGTTGCAACCGCGCGGTTACAACCGCTGTTCTGTAAAATACATGGTTGTTTATGAAATGGTGCCACACTAGCGGCCAAGCGGCAGCAACCGCCTTTGCAACCGCATCTTGCCGCGGTCGCGCGGCTATCCGTCCGAAATGCAACATGTTGTTACTTGCCTGACTGTTCACATTAACCGCGCAGCCACAAACCTAGCCAGTCGAGTTTTGAACATGGACGTCTTCGATACCGAAAAATTTATTGTTCTTGTGCAAAGTAAGACGTGCTTGTGGGATGTTACCGACAAGGCATACAAAGATCGCGACAAAAAAATTACTGCTTGGCAGAAGATTTTAGAAGAAATGTGTCCTAACCACAATTCGTGAAGTCCGGAAGAGAGAAGAGCAAAAAATAAGGAAAATTCATAACTTAAATAGGTACCTACTTTATAAACTACAAAAAATTATTCATTCACTTTTTACAAGTTGTAGGTATATTGAAAAACCACTATATATTTGTTTACATCATATCAGATTGTCAACTTAAACTGCCTTCAGGCGATACGAAGTAATCAGTAAAAAGATTTCTGACATGTTGTCCTCGTAGTTGTTGACCCCTAGTCCCGTGTACATCTGTATCATCTTAGCTGCACGTTAGCGTGTCTTCAAATTTGTAACCATCCCTTCTTCTAACAAAATTGTGCAAGATCTGCAAAATCTGGTTGCACTAATATGCTACTATGGAACACACGCCACTTATTGGCCAGAATTCCAAAGGCACATTCCACGAACCTTCTAGCTTTTGTTAACCTATAATTAATAATTCGCTTGTTATCTGTTAGGTTACGCCTTGAATAAGGCCTTAATAAATTGTCGTGCAGAGCAAAAGCTTCGTCGCCCACCAGGACATAGGGGTAAACACGATTACCCAAATTTGGAAGAACCTCCTTTTTCGCTTCGATTTCTTAATTTTAGCATAAATTATAGCAACCGTTTCTACCAAATCCATGTTGATTATTGAACTGACGGACTCGGTATGACAAGGTGTATGATTGTATGTGTGAACGTTATAGCGGTTGTGACCGCGCGGTTGCAACCGCAGCCGCAACCGCAAATGCGTCGCCGGCCTAAGTCGTTAATAGCGTCAGCGGTTGAAGCGATTGAATTAAAATAAAATAGAAAAAAAATTAAATGGAATGAATAAATATGTAATGAGTATTGGCGATAATATTTACTATTTCAATGTTACGAAACGGAATAAATAAATTATACAGCTAATAATAGTAATAATAATGCAAATAAACTTAGACCGCCACGTCCGCCACTGTATTGCTTATCGACAGTCTTAAAAGTGAATCGACTCTGTAATGTTCAATAAGTTCATTATATTCACCTACACCTACATTATGTTTTTGTATAGTTGATAGTGCGTACAGTGTGTGTGAAAACTAAAAACAATATAAAATGAGTGAAAATAATGAAGATGATTTTTCTTATGAAACACAACCTCTAAGAGAAGAAGTAAATAAGAATGAAACATACAAGGAGAGCAGTTTGTTTCAAATTTTGGCTATTTTCAGCGGTGAGATTTATATATAAATATTACAAATTAAATAGAGTTAACGCAGATAGAGTACCTATAGGCCGTACTGTGAAGATCGTTTCTAGACGGGTGGTTTCTATTTTCAGCTTCTATTTTCTAACCTAACCGCACTAGTGCGATAAGAATAATCTAGAAACATATTAATACCAGAATTAAATATTTAAAATAACACTGGAAGCTGCATTTTCAATTTTCGAAAGGAGATTGTCTTCGCTTGAACTCATTTTCATAGATTTTTGTTCATTCAACTTTGAAAATTTGATGACATAACTAATTATTTTATTTCCACAGCCTTGTTTGTCTTTGTTGCTATGGTCACAAAATATGATAAGTACACCTTATGTTTGCAGTCAATATTATTAAAAATACTTTGGATTGAAATTTTTTGAAAATTTCATAATATAGGTACTGTTAATAATACTAATAAACAGTTGTAGATAAAATTTTGTACGTAGCACGTGTGATAGGAATTATTAACGCACTTATGTGAATACACGACTCGGCCTACAGCCTCGTCGTGCAAACTTCACATGCGTGCGTTAATAATGTCCATATCCCACTAATTACGTAAATAACTATTTATTATATCTGTGGTATTTTCTGAATGGTACCGAATATATTTTATATAATAACTTTCGCCATGAAACTCGTAATTAAATAAATTGGACTAGATATCTTTAAAATTCCTAATCTATGCAGGTATTTAACAGATAATGATATAATTTGGGAATATTACCGATAAACAATTCCAGAAATAATAGATATTTAATATTACCTACTCCAATTACAAAAAAAACTGATAATAGAAAAATATTGTGTGAGCAGACTATGGAGATTTGCGAGAGGGTATATGGTGGGGACATCTCCAAAAAATGAATAATAAGAAACAAGTGTGGGAATCCAAGGTACAAAGAGCTAGGAAAAGAGGAAGACCGAAGCAAACATGGGATGGAGTAT
>CAJUYI010003867.1:6592-20964 GCA_910591695.1 Galerucella pusilla | reverse complement strand
TAGTGACACGTGATTTTCTCCAGTATGAGCTTGTAGAATCATGATTTTGATTAAAATAAAGGATTGTCTGTATACCTAACCTATATAAATAACATATACCTATTTTTACATATCCAAAATGTTATGTGAAATATGGGTTTAATTAAATTTGAGGGTTTCCTTTGCAGAGGTGTTTTTTTAAATCAGTTTACTTTGAAAATGAATAATTTAGTTGTCTTGTTTTTATTTTGTGTTAGCTATACAAAGCTAGAAGAGTGTGTGATTTTTATAAACTTCCCAAAAAACTAGCAAAACGGAAGCATACAATGATGTAGGTAGGTATTTTTCATTATGACTACAATAATTCAGGCAAATTGATGAAATCCGTCATAACAAAAACAGAGAAATTGATATCTCTTCGCCATTTCGTAGAATTTTCGTTTGTACCATTAATCAGAGAGTAAGTACCTACCATAGAGAAATATAATATAATTATATTTTGTCTATGGTACCTTCTTCGACAATAACGTTGTTCAGACCGACCCTGTCTGTTAATTTCTCCCCCCGTCCAAGTTGGATCGAGCCGAGCGACGACGGCCAGCAACGAAAACACTCTACCTTCTGTTTTCCACAGACCACTTACCCTAGGGTAGGTGGTCTGTGCTGTTTTCAAGAAAGAAGGACGTACGAATGTGAAAGACTCAGTTTTAATTTTAAATTGATTCATTTTGTTCACGTTGTAAAGTTTAAGTAATTCAATAAATATCAAATGTTTTAAATAAGTGCATTTACCAACCAGCCTATACAGTCCAAACAAACGTTTTTATATTGATTAGTAATTAAATAATTTTTGGTCCCTATCTGACACACCGAGAAAATTTGAAATAAAAAATATAAAAAACATATTGTGGTTTGATTCCCAAAAAATAGGAGAAAAAAAAATAAGTAATGCCACAAGAAACATACAGAAAATATTCAGAGTACTTCGATTCAATGTTCTGAAGTCCCTTTTGAGAGTCTCCTTACTTCCATTAGCTCATTGACTCTATGGCTCCTTGCTTTGGACTTGGCAGGGATACTGACCGTTATTATAACCGGAAACCGGACCGGAACCTTTTTCATATGCTTCTTTGTTGGGTGGAGCATGGAATAGTTGATTCATGATTCATGTGACCAGTAAGACTGACTGAACCCCATAAAAAAAATTGGCTGAACTAGACTAACCGACATTTTTTTGAGAACCGGAACCATATTTTTTTAAATGTGATAAGTACCGGAACCGAACCGTCAATTGCATTTCGGTCCGGGGCCTGGTACTTGTGTTGATTCACATATTCACAAGTAGTTTTAAAATATCTACAGAGTGGAAACCACTTATGGAATAACATTCTTTATGGATCATTATTTCAGAAAATTATAAAAAATGCCGAGACATGTCAACTTTTGAATTGAGTTGTGCGTTATGTAAACATAAATTTAAATGTACAGGGTGATTCACGCAAGTATGCCATAGTCGGTGTTGTTTTTTTAATGAAACACCCTGTATATTTGCATATTCTTGAAATCCTCTTAATGAACCGATTCCAACAAACTAAATAATGTATGGTCAATTATGAATTATACAGGGTGAAATTTTAAAATTAATAATTTATTACACTTGAAATATTGGTACTTTTTTAAATTAGCTAAATATTTTTTTTATTATTTTTATTTTCAGTCGCATCAACCTCTAGGGTTATTAGCGACAATATAATTATTCTAGATTACAATTTGGATTAAATATTTATGTCTTTGAGATAGGTTATTAAATTTTGGACATTACAATTTACACCGAGTACTACATCTAATTTATTGCTAATATTATTTTTTATCCTTGCTTGATTGAAAATTGGGCATTCTACTAGGATGTGTTTTACAGTTAATTGGCAATTACATAGTTCACACTGTGGAGGTTCAGTTTTTTTAATAATATAACTATGAGTGATGTTGGTATGGCCTAATCGGAGTCTTGATAATATTACTTGTGATGCTCTATCAAGATTTGTATAGGGCCAAAGTTTTACTGTTGTTTTAACATTGCGTAACTTTGTTTGTGATACATACCACTCATTTTGCCACAATTGTTGCACTTTTAACTTCACGTACACTTTTATGTCCTGTAGCACTGAATTTTGTACTTCACTCGCGGTTTCACTGGTAGTGGCTTCTCGAGCAAGCCGATCGGCCTCTTCGTTCCCATGGATGCCAATATGGGAAGGAATCCATAAAAGTGTCACTTTGATGTTGGATTGCTGGAGATAGGACATAGTTTGTTTTATTTCTAAGGCTAATGGATGGGTGATGTGAAGTTGATTGATTGACTGGATGGAATTTAGGGAGTCTGTTATTAAGAAATTTTGTGAAATTTTTAGTTTTGGCATAATTCAGTGCTTGTAGAATGGCATAGAGCTCTCCTGTGAATTAGCTAAATATCTAAACTAACTAATTAGGTATTAGACGTATTTGTATATTTAACAAAACTGCTACGCCCAAGAATTTTATCATAAATACCTTAAAATTGCCTAAAAACGCAAATAATTAGACAAAATCGGTAAATAATGTGGATTGTTTTAAATCGGTAAATAATGTGGATTGTTTTCTATTCTGTCAGTTGTTGATGTGTTGACAGTTTATACTGAAAAAGTAAAATCTTTGCCAAACACTTTTCCTTGTCGACATAACAATGAAATATTTAACTGAGTCTCACCGAATTGAGATTTTAATGATGATCGGGTACCGCGGGGATAACTGCAGAAGTCAAGTTGAAGTGGCAAACTTATTTAATCACAGGTATCCCGAATTGCCCAATACTTCACAAAGTACTGACTCTAAAATTCATGCACAATTCAGAGAACTTGGACATGTCAAACCATTGAAAAGAAAACCACACTTCGTTGAAGATGATGTGAAAGTGGATATTTTGTTAAGTGTCGAAAAGAATCCAACTTCAAGTACACGTCAAACTGCCCGTGAAAATAATGTTAGTCGTACAACTGTTCTAAGATGTCTTCATAAAGAAAAACTTCATCCCTACGAATTAACTTTTGGGCAGGAGTTAACAGAAGACGATCCAGATCGTAAAATGGATTTCTGCGAAAGATTTATGAATAAGGTGAACATAAATGAGATATAGCTCCTGGTACCATTCTTTTTTCAGATTTCAGACGAATCAACATTCACATTGAATGGAGAGAAAAACTGATACTGCAGATATTGGTCAGCAGAGAATCCTAATTGGATGCGTGAGACACATACTGTAACGAGTTATTTTTTTTTTGGAACCGATTTGAGGTCTTTCTTTTAAGTTTTCATTTTTTTTAGTTTACTACTTAGTTTTAAATAACTCGTTACTAACTTTCCGATTCCCTTTTGTTACCGAATTATCATTTTCCATTTTTATTGCCGTTATATTATAGTTATAGTATTTTTTGTATTAGTCCGGAGGTACGTAAATTTATATTGAATCATAAAATTTAGTAATTTCCGAAGTTAAAATGTTTCAATCAAAAAGGACGTTTGGTATACATACCATTTAATTTAGTTGAATTAATTCCGAAAGACGTCTGGTATATAACTAACTTTTTTGTAGATTCTAAATAAAATTTTACTAATGAGAATATAAAAAGGACAGAAGAGTGGTATTCTAGGTTCTCTCCTTCGGTTTTCGCTTTCGATTCTCAGCCGGCAGCTCTCAGCTAACTACTGCGTTACCGATACCGATTTTAGTTCCGTAGTGAAAATTTCCGATCCGGTTCTCGGAATTTATAATTTATAATACGTTAAGATTTTTGTGAAAAGAGTGTAGTCGATCGAAGCCGATTTAAGAAGGTAAAATATTTTTATATTCACCGTATATTCAACAATTTCCGTACCTCCGTATTCCGTATACTAGAAATAGTTTGATATTTTTTTTTATTTCCGGACCGTTTTCAGTTTTTTTTTACATTGCTAAATAGGTAATTAGTACTTATTGAATATTCGCCGGCTCTCTATTGAGGGTTTATGTGTTTTATTTATATACATTCTATACTATCAAGGATTTTGATAGTTCATTTTTATTCCCGAGTTATTCTTACTCTGTGTGTCGATAAGTGATATTAGTTGAACCTTATAAAATTAATTTATTTCCTTAATGCTGGAATAGCAGTACCGTCTCAATTTCAAATCCAAAGGGATATTCGAACTTGTCTTGTGGCTCAGTTACGCTGGTTCGATTGCCTGGCAGATTTGCCCCATATTAAATAATCTGATCCGCTCAGGCTTTTACGGCCGCCCATTTCTTCTTCCCGTTAGTTTGTCAGTCCTTGTAGATTTATAATTACAATAGACCACAGAGTAATATTATAACAAAGGAAAAATCTCTATTTATTCCGTTATTAAATCGTTAGTTGGAACCAAACCGATATTTAATTCGTCCGGGTTGGAAATTTGAGATTGGTTGATCCAAATAAGTTCAACAAGACCCTTGGAATTATCCGTAACCTCCATCTGAGGCTATCTGGAACTCTTGACGCTAAGGGTCAAGGGGCCGTGGAGCAAACCACGTTAAAAATCTGGCGCCCGAGCATTTCGTTTTAAGATTTTAAGTCAAGGGTGGCCATAGTGACGTGTTAGTGTGGTAGAAGACCACGCATAGGAAGAAAACGCGTTACAATACTCAGTACCCTCAAAAGGTGAACGTTTGGGCCGGTATTATAGGCTACCATATTGTTGGTCCTATATTTATAGATGGAAATTTGACAGCTGAAAAATATTTAAATATGCTTAGAAATTAAGTTATTCCTGCGTTGGCAAACTTATATCCCAACGCAATAGATCCTAGCTTACCGAATGAAAATGTTTGGTTCCAGCAAGACGGGGCAACACCCCATTATGCTTTAATGGTAAGAACTTATTCAGATGAAATCTTCCCCAATAAATGGATTGGACGAAGAGGTACTATATTGAGTGGCCAGCTAGATCGCCAGACCTAACGCCGTTAGATTTTTTTCTGTGGGGTTATCTCAAGATATAACGAAAGATTTTCTCTAACAAAACTCTATCGTTAGAGACCAGCACTGAACCATATACCTAATAAAACCCACAAACTTCCAATGTTCGATATAGATGTTAGACTGTCCCGCAGGCAGTCAGTACTTGCCGTCGACTAGCTTCGAGTCGAAGAAGGGGTGGATCCTTCTAAACTTAAGTTGATAAATTGGGCGCCAGAGAAGTTAAAAACAAGTACTAAAGATTCTTCAAATTAACCCACAACTCCTCAGTAAGTTAACGATTATGATTCCTCACTAGGAAGGTCATACAGGTATCACAAAATAAAACCAGAAAGTTCCCCTGATTAAAGAATAACTTTAATTATTGATTTGTTTGGACCTAATGTCTCTTTTCAAATGTATGGCATATCTACATATGTCAAGTTTACAAACGTCAAAATTTACAAAACCTGGTACTCGGCTGAAGGCTGATGAACCAGGGCACACAAAAGGCTGAAGGCCGTAAAAGTTAATTCACCCAATTAAACAGAACAAAAAAATATATGAAAGGGTATTACATAAATAACATTAACCAGACAATACTTAGGTATACTCAACCCTACGTCAAGTACTGTTCTAAGTCCAACCCAATCTCTCGAGTACTAACACCAGTGTGTCATCCCAAGGTACCGTAGAGATGGTTAGCTTACTTGAAGTACGGAGAATATCCAAGAACCATTAGTTAACAGATCAAGCTTAAAAACCAAGTCTACCCCCCCCCTTACTGTTCAGAAAATTTTATGAAATACGTAATTAATTTACAAACAAAAGTTAAGATTACTAAAATTACAGGTGATCAAGAATTATAAACAATATCAGCTACAACCTACTGGTTGTAGTTATTGTACCCAACAGACAAGATTGCGCAAACGATATCAAAATTTTACAAGTTCAATCTAAATATAAACCATATATGTTAATAAGATGAAGACCAATGGTACGTACCAGTGGCTGTCCAAATAGGAGCAACCCACAATGTGTATAAATATCTAAATATGTATAGGTAAACCTTAGTAGGTACTAAATTCTAAAATTACGAAAAGTTTATCAAATTTCTAAAAGACTGAAAATTACTTGTTATACTCAAAATTTCTGTATCATAAAAAAAAAAACAGTTGTACTTCACCAGTTGGTGAACTGAATGGTAGGCTTCACGCCTTCACGGAGTCTAGTAGGAGTTCTAGTAGGAGGCTCCCACGACACTGTCCAAGCTCCTATTCCTGTCCCGTAGGTGAACAGCAAACTGATACCAGAATTACTAAAATTGACATCCGACTTCCAATCCAATATTTGAGCCAATTACAAAAACCCTAGAACGAAATCATCATTACTCCACTACTCGGCAACAGTGTTCCATAACCCCAGCTGACTTATATGCTCCCACCCTGTTAACTTATTTGCATTAACTCCTTCTAACAATTGAGAAACCTTATAACGATTTACATGTTTTCTCTACCTAAAACCATATCTAAAAGTAAAATTGTTTCCCTATGTCATGAAACACCTAGAATTCTCTGATAAAATATCTACTCATAAAATATGATTAAATGTGTATTTACCCAGGTAGGTTCTCCTGAGGTTCTTCAAAAGGAACGTACGAATATCCTCCACGTGGTCCACAAATCACCAAATCCACAAATCAGGGGAGAAGAAAAAAAATGTATGATCTTGCCCACACTACAAAGAAAACGGGGTTCACGTGTTAATCACAAAATCCTTCTCAATAAGAGTCATGAACCAAACAACGAATAAAACAAGTACTTACAACGGCAAGTGAGCTCCTAAACCAAGTCTTCCTTGACAGTTTCAATTATTTTCCATCTAAAATTTTAGATCCGATAGAATCGGGTGAAATCCTGGTCATCGGGCCAACTCAACAGTTTAAAATCCTCAATACCATTCCCAGAACCCAGTTTTTCCAATATTTCCCACAACGGGCCGCTAAATCCAACACCTGTTGCACAAATTCAAAATGGCCACGAGGGGTTTTATAAACTCACAGACAAAATAAGTACTGCCTAGGAAGACGAACAAGAAGGAACTGACTGTCACGTCACATCTATGATTTCTCGTTCATGAAGCCCTGTCATTCAACACTCGAAACTAAAATTCCCTGAGGGCGATTTTTCGCGTCGCATAGAGTAGGGTACGGTGCAGAGCGGAACTGCGAATACTATTCGTATTGAACTATTGATTTCTATGGCATCTAAGAAATAAATGATTTACGGAGAATTTTTACCCTTTCGTCAAAGAAAATTAACCGGAAGGTTAATTTTCACTAAGATTAATAAAAACCACACATGGATCTCGACTACTTGTCCACCAAGTTCCTCCAAGTGAACTGTTACCGAGCTATAAAATTTCAAATCCCCACATACGGGCTAGTTGAATGGTCATCCAAAATCAACACAACACACCTTAATGACTACCGCCTGAACCCTACAGACCATTTACCAATTAAAATCCGACATACGACTTGGCAGCTGGACATCTCAATAATTCAACATTAAGTAATCATTAACACTAGTAAACCACAGACTATCAACTAACAAAATTCCACTCGGGGTGGCTAAATCCACTTCATTGTGATCGACCCTAAGTCGAAACAGACTTGCTACCTAACCGAACCTATAAATTAATTAAACTCGACAACAGTTAGCGAGGAATTGATAAACAACTTGACCAGTAGAAACAAAATCCGACAACAAAATCTAAAAAGTTAAACTATATGACCTAATCTTCATCTTCAGGTGGGTGAGTAGAAAACGGTTTAAGATCTTTACAGTGCCAAACACCCGCTGAGGTTCCATTTTTATCCTTTAACTCATACGTCCACGGAGACAATCTCTTAACAACCGAGAAAGGTCCAACATACCTAGGTGCCAGTTTACGAGTGTAGTACTTCGCCGCATCCGAAAGGACATAGTTCTTTTTCCACACCAAATCATGAGGAAGATATTCTACATGTCTACGCCTTAAATTGTAGTTCTCACAAGCCTTCTGATTCGCAACCTCCAATCTCTTCTTGATATCGGCGAACAATTCCCTAAATACCTCGTTACGACTTAGTTCAGGGGTCTTACCACTTTCCTCTAGATTCAAGTCGGAGTTATCAACATAATCAGCGCCAGACAATAGCATAGATCTACCAAAATTAGCGAAATACGGCGTCACCTTAGTAATTTCATGAGTGGATGTTCTAATTGCACAACCTATCTGGGCGAGATGTTCGTCCCAACAACGATGGTTATCCGAGACATACGAAGCCATCATAGTTTTAATCACACGATTGACCCTCTCGCACGGATTAGCCCTTGGATGGTAACTGGCATTCAACTTAACACGGCACTGATAACGGGATGCTAAACTACGAAAAAGGTTACTACGATATTGGGGACCATTATCACACACAATCACCTTAGGTACTCCGTACACAAGGAACACCTCCTCTTCTATTTTCCGAGTAACTACCGCTGCAGAAGCTGTTCTAAGTGGGTACACGAGGACATACTTAGTTAAGTAGTCGGTGATAACAAGAATGAAAGAGTTACCTCGTTTGGATCTTGGGAGTGGCCCTATCAAATCTGTACATATCATTTCCCATGGCCTACTAGGTTTTGGATGTGAAACCATCTTGTCTACTGGTTTACCTTGTGACACCTTATGCGCTGCGCATACCTCACACCTATTAACGAATCTGGCTACTTCTGACCTCATTTTAGGCCAATAGTGACGTTCAGCTATCCTATGAAAAGTTTTATAAATACCCGTATGCCCAGAAGTGGGCGGAACATGGGCTTCCGAGATAATACGCGATCTATCAGACTTGGGAACTACTAATTTCCAAGACTCACTGGGTGACAGGGACTGTGTATATCTATTTGCAATATGTTTATAAAGAAGGCCATCTTTCACACGCCAAACCGGAAATTTCAGGGGTTTGCAATTCACATTGTTGACCATCTTACAGTACCACTTATCATTGACCGTATTAAACTTCGGCGACGATACCTCTCCAGAAGGGGGCTCTACAGAAACCTCATCAACAACAGGGACGGACCGAGAAAGAGCGTCAGGTACTACATGTTCACGACCTTTCCGATGTATTATTTGAAAATTATACTGCTGCATTTTAACTGCCCATCGCGCTAACCGACCTTTCGGGCTTTGTAACTTCTGTAACCACAGTAAGCTAAAGTGGTCAGTGATGACAGTGAACGGAACACCCTCCAAATAAGGCCTAAGTTGATCAAGTGCCCAAATCACGGCGAGACACTCGAGTTCAGTTGTCGAAAAATTCCTTTCTTGAGGAGTAAGGGACCTACTAAGATAACAAACAACTTTATCACCATCCTCATGAGGCTGACTCAGCACAGCTCCTAGTCCATAACCACTACTATCAGTCTGTACAACGAAAGGTTTTGCGAAATCGGGACAAGTAAGAATAGGTGCAGAGACCAAACATTCTTTAATACGACGGAATGAAGAATCACATTCAGAGGACCAAACAAAAGAACGATTTTTCCTTAGAAGATTAGTGATGGGAACCATAATGGTGGAGAAGTTAGGGATGAACCTCCTATACCAGGAAAAAGTTCCGACTACGCGACGGACTTCGGTGACGCTACGAGGGACTGGTAACTCCAACATCGCCTTTACCTTATCTGGATCTACATGTAACCCAAACCGATCTACTACATATCCAAGATATTTCATTTCGGGCCGACAGAACTGACATTTATCCACACTTACGGTAATCTTAGCATTTGCCAATCTCCTAAAAACCTCTTCTAACACTCGTAAATGTTCCTCAAAGGTTTGAGTGCAAATTACAACATCGTCTAGATAAACAAAAACATGGGGTTCTAGATCATGGCCCAGGACATTGTCTATGAGTCTCTGCCAGGTTGCAGGAGCGTTATGTAGACCAAATGGGAGACGTTTGAATTGAAATAAACCTCTATTAGGCACCGTAAATGCAGTATATTGCCTTGAAGATTCGGCGACTGGAACCTGCCAATAAGCGGACTTAACATCAAGACTAGACAAGTACTTGGCCTCACGCAGTTTCTCTAAAGTATCAGTCACCAAAGGGAGGGGATAACTATCTCGTACAGTGACAGCATTCAGTTTCCTATAGTCTACACAAAATCGGTACGAATTGTCCATCTTTTTGACAAGTAGGATGGGCGAAGCCCAAGGACTATTGCTGGGTTCTACAACACCTTACCGCAACATCTCATCCAATTCAGCATCAATGTGTTTCTGAACAATGGGATTGACCCTATAATATCGCTGTTTGATAGGTGGACTAGAAGTTACTATCACATGTTCCACTTTATCAGTACACCCTAAACCTTTCCCAATAATTTCCATATTCGTGTCAATGATCACTCTTAGTCTCTGCTGTTCCAAAGGAGTAAGTACAGCACTAGATGACATATGCCCTACACTATTTAGCAACACAGGTTCTGAGGAAAAATGCCACTCGTTGTGACGAAGATCTGGTACAATACCCATCAAATTCCAAAAATCAACACCGAGAATCAGGATATGAGATAACTCAGGAACAACAAGAGCCTCAATCAAACGCATACGCTCCCTTAAAACTACAGGTAACATTACGGTCCCGATACTTTGTATAACATTACCATTCGCTACAGTGCAATTAGTTAACCTACTTTTATCTAAGGGTAAACCTAAACAGGAAATTAATTCATAGCCCTTACTTCCTAAAATAGTCCTTGAAGCACCTGAATCTAAAAGACCAAGCAGAGTTTTACCTAAAATTTCGACTTTAAGATAAGGTCGTTCATCATTGATGGCATGATCTAGTACATAATCAATAACAGCACGAAAATTACCGACCGAGGAGTTATGACTGACGCACTCTACCCGATCACTCAAGCACGCCTTGGTTCGTTTCCCGAATTCGATTTGGGAGAGCAATTTGGACAAGTCCTAACTGTATATCCTTCCTTTTTACATTTAAAACATGACTTTTTACTAGGAGCATTAGAACACCCTATAGCACGATGACCTGGCTGTCTACACCGGAAGCATACAATTTCGTTAGTCCTAGGTTCTGGATATGGGGTAGGAAGTGGTGGAGTAGCAACCTCAGACACCGGTTCCACTTGTGATGACACATAGGCTAGGTCTGGCTCCAAACAATTCGACTTCCTTGATGGTACACTATAATTTTCGATAGCAGACTTCCTAGCCTCCAATTTTCGACCCAAGGTTAACAGCTCACGAACACTACTAATTTCCACAAGTCCAAGATGATTTTGGTAGTAAGGTGCAATATTCCTTAACAGTATTTTAAGTTGTGTTTCCTCAGAGATGGGACAAGTCAACCTCTTGAAATAACCCGTCATAACCGCCAAATAAATACCCATGCTTTCATCAGGACCCTGAGTTCTTCTCTTAATTTCCTCAAATAATTTCTCATTATAATCTACGGACAAATACTCTTCCCGTAATAAATCTACAAATTCGTCCCAAGAATTAACCTCTTCCCTGTATGCTAAATAAAATTGATAAGCTCTCCCAGTGAACAAATCGATACCACTTGCCAACAAAGTCTCCTTATCTACATTGCGCGAAACTCGATACTCTTCTACTTTTTCCAGAAAACTTGATAATGAAAGTCCCTTGGAGTCTCCAGAAAACAGTAAACCCCATTTACTAGGCGCGATTGTTTTAATATTTGACCTACCAGAGTTCGTTGTCACATTGACAGAGTTAGAAGGCTGCCTTACGTTAGCGAGAGTGGACCTACGGTTGATTGATAAATTGGCGAAAGATGGACCAGGTTGAGAAAGAATTTCCAACTGAGGAGGTTGACTTTGACGATATCTCTCCTGTCTGGATGCTTTACTATTCAGAGATTCGAGCAAAGAGTGCGCTCTTGACAACAACTCATCTAATTTCGCTTTCTGTTCCACGCCAGCATTACCTGCTTCGAAACCCGTGACACGTCCCAGGCGACCTAATACATGTACCAACTGACTATGTAATTTCTGATAGCTACCACTCACGAGTTTCATCAAATACTTCTACACTAGGTTCAACCTGTTCTAACTTAGCTTCAACTGCACTTAAGTCTTCCGCTGCCGTATAGGGATATTCTGGCGGATCTATGCTATCATTCTCATTCTCCACTTGCATGGCTAATGCTAAACTACGCCGCATCTCTGCAACCGAGCCACCGGCAATGCCTCTTATTGTCAATTCATAAATGAGCTCGTCCTGTAATAAACGGTTTATTGCGAAACGTCGGGACATCTTAAAAATTCAGTTGAATATGGAAACAAACAACAGACCAACACCTCACCTAGCCGATCAATAACCCTTACTAGTCACTCCTGTATCGCCAGTATGCCTGGAATCTTATCGAGGAATTTTAGAACCAAATACACAGATTTTTAATCAAATCACCAACCCACTGAGTTTCCAATAAATGTACTCCTCTAACCAACACAGCGCTCCTTCCTCAACAAGTTAGACCACAGCACCAGACGAAACACCTAACCTCGCCGATCAATAATCCTGAGTATACATATTTCAAAAACTTAAATATTCATACACAAAAAAACTATCAAGAAACGCGTTTTATTAACAACATTTCCAATATAAGCGAAAAAACGCGCTATCCCAATAAAAAAACCGTTCCTGGAACGTGCACTTCACTGGATTCCATTTCTAGTAGACTATCATATCGTTGGAATGTCATAAAATGAAATATTTCATTTCACATTTTGCCACAGATATGATCTACTATGAATGGACCTTAATAAAAATTTGATAACAAAATTTTGCAGTCTTAAACTTCAAAATAATTTTTGATTGTCTAGTTGTCAAATTTTTTCTGTTGTGTCAGCTAGGGATAAAAAATTACTTAATTTCTACTTATTTTTTCTTGACAACGGTAGCTGGAACGCTACCGAAACGTTGAAGTAAAGAATTTAAAAATATTGTGGTTTAATTTCCCAAAAAATTAAAAAAAGAATGAATAATATACCACAAGGAACATACAGAAGATATTTAAATTTATGTTTACATAACGCAAAACTCAATTCAAAAATTGACGCGTCTCGGCATTTTTTATAATTTTCTATAATAATGACAAAGAATTTTATTCCATAATTGGTTTCCACACTGTATATATTTCTAGTATTGTGCTTAGTATTTCAATAAGACATCAAAAAAATTTTTATAAAACTTGAGACTGAAAAGTAAATGAAAAGGGGATGGCTGAAATATACATATATAGACAGTTGCTGGGGCTGGATGGTCATGGTCAGATCGGCAAAGGCCCTAATGAAGAAGTAGAAGAATATTTGTGGACGAAATTTCATTACTATTTTTTAACTTAGATATTATAGGAATTATAGAATTGGGAAAAGTAGAATTCGATAGATGGCGCTCTGAAATGTCAATGTCATCTTAGCAACGAGTAAAACAAATCAGCTGCCTTATAAGCCCTTTGATATTTAAGGGGTTTTATTTTGCTGTTTTAGTTATTTTCAGTGTGTATTTTGTAAAACTTTTGCTTTTTCTTAGATTGTGCTTTAGTATTTTGTGTTGTTAAACTAAATTTTGACTCGTAATATTTTTATTTTTGGAGTAATAGGTATGGTTGATATTTGTGAAAAGTACAACAAGCATTCAATTAACTGTTTAGTTTTAGGTCTGATTTCGTGTTTTTATTTTATTTTTGATATAATTATATCTACCAAAGTTGCAGGGAAGGTAGGTTTGTATTGAGTGAAAAGTACAACAAGCATTCAATTAACTGTTTAGTTTTAGGTCTGATTTCGTGTTTTTATTTTATTTTTGATACAATTATATCTACAAAAGTTGCAGGGAAGGTAGGTTTGTATTTAGTAATATTTTTAATCTTTAATACCGACTTATTTTCTCTTTGATCTGCAATGAAAATAAAAAACAACATAATAAGTATCTTTTTTGAAAAAACTGATTTTTATTTTTTTCTCACCCTTGGAACGTTTGTCGGCAATTTTTGAATAAGACACGCAAAAGACTACCTGTTTATCAATCTATTTCTGCCTTTTTTCCATGGACATCATTATATGTAGATACAGGAGAGAAAATAAAGTAAAACAACAACAAAACATTTCTTTGCTGTTGAAATATTACGTTCACAGGTGAAAACACAATTTTTTTTATATAATATCATTGATTTAATACATTAATAAAATAATTGCTTCAATATCTAGGTTTTGTTTATTCTGAGAGTTCGATTCCCCCCTGTTTAAGTGTTCATTATTAAAAACTAACGCGCCTGCGCGGGCTTTC
>CAJUYI010003866.1:0-20966 GCA_910591695.1 Galerucella pusilla | reverse complement strand
ATAGTTTTCTTATCTTAACGACTGTAATATTGATATATTTTCACTTTTCATTCGTTATAATATATAGGAGCATTTACAGTTATCACATAAGAAATTAATTATATAACAGACAATGTGAGCAATTGAGCATTAATAATAATGCCCGGTCGATTTAAAAAGTTTCCAAAGAGATATGACAAGCAAAAAGAGACACAAATATCTAATTACTATCTGATATGATAGTTTTAATTCAATCTGACGTTTAGAAAGTTATTGAAAAACATACAAGGGAGATCAAATTTGAAGTAATTTTTTGGTTGTGCATTAAATAAGTTACGCAGTGTAGAAAGTCATCCGGTACACTATTCTTATTATAAATAAATCCAGCTCTAATTTACCTACAGCCTAGTTTTTGTTTGGTATTCGAAGTCGTCGTCGTCGTCAGCACCGTTGTTTGCCCAAAAAAACCTACTGATAAACCGAGTTGATTTTTATTAGAAGATGGGCTATGAGAGATCTACGACAAGTTTAGGGAAAACAGTGTGTTGAAGAGAGAAAGAGAGAGAGTCATGGAGACATGTGTGGGACGTACGTGAGATGTGACGTATAACGTCGAACGCCACGTGTCACGTCAAACGTCGCATAAAACGTCACATATCACATCAGTTGTCACGTGAAACGTCACGTCTCGCGTACATCCCACACGTCTCTGTATTTCAGGCAGAGATTTATGCTATCTTATAATGAATTAACAAACATAGGACTGACACTCATATGACTAAATGTGGGAGTAGAGTACAATAAGCCAATAGGCTGCAGTGCACCCGGCATCAGAACGGCTTCCAAAACACAAAAAAATCCCACACATGTCTCCATGACTCACTCTCTAACACACTGTTTTCCCTATACTTGTCGTTGAACTCTCATAGCCCATCTACTTTTATTTTTAATGGAACAAAAAAGCATGAACTCATTTAATTGCTTTCAAGAAACCTTCTACGATACTAACACTCGTATATGATTGAATAAATTGTTGAAATACTCATATATATGTAGAATCTTGAATAATAATGTCTATGTGTGCTTCCAAATCATTTAAATGGACGAGAATAACTATATTATAAAAATTTTCAACCGGCGCTCATGAACTGTAACTAGCAATAATTTGTGATAATATAGATGCCAAAATAGTAATAGTATGTAGAGATGAATTTTCCAATAAAATGTTTCACATGAAATTTCTAGCGTTAATATTGAAATTGAATATCAAATTATTTATGATGCTAAAATAGAGTTGCTTTCATTGAACAAGCCAATCGAATGGAAAACCGAAATTATTAAATTATTTTCCATATGTGTATGAGTTCCGGTTTCATTACACTATTATTTTTATGTCAAACCAACAATTGCAATGCAAAAAAAAACTTTTCTAGTGTACTGAAACTTATTTTTTATATGGTCACACGTCTTTCAATAAGCCAATATTGAAAAGCCTGTACGTCAGCTCGCTTAAAGCTTCTATAAATTACAGATGTTTTTATATCTACATCAAATTCTATATAAAACAAGTCAGTTTCTTTCAAAGGCAGACGAGTAAAAATAGTGTCTCCACTCGCATAGCTCTAATTAATAATATACTGCGGAAAACATTGAAGTTGAGTCTATAAATCATCCAGTTCCAACAGGAAACCAAATACTTGTATGTAAGCGTAATATTATATCCCGAAATATTAGAAATCCAAAGGTCGAAGAAATTGAGACTGATGTGTTTCTGCACAGTGGAATGGGTACCAAATCACAGAGATGTGGTATCATCAACACTAATCCTGATTGGGTCACTGGAAAAAATGTTGACTTAAGATGGGGTTATGTACTCGTATGTGTGATTTTTGGGGTGACATTCATTGAGACCTAAAAGATCTATTGTGCCCCCTTACTTCTACTCAGTTTCTGAGAAGAGTCTCAGGAACTAGTAGTTCCTTTAGTCCTATTTCCCGGAGGAATTTTAGGATGTCTGCAGGCTTCAACTTAGGCAAATATTCCTCTTCTATCCAGTAATCTCCCAGGTGCTGTGCTCTAGGATTCTGGAGTGCTGTGCAGTTGGAAAGTATGTGGATGGAGGTTTCTTCTTCCATTCCACAATATCTGCATTCTTCTTCCTCCACTATTTTGAGCTTTTTCAGGTGACCATTCAGGCGACAATGTCCCGTTAGGATCCCTGTCAAAACTCTTAGCGCAGTTTTACTTTGACTTATGCACTCTTTTGATCTCAACAGGTTGTAGTCACCCAGAAGAGTCTTTGATTGTATAAGCCTACTAGATCTTTCCAATGGTCAGATCTTCTCTTTTTCTCGGCTTTACCTATTTCTTCCAATATTACATTGGGGCTGATTCCGCAAAAGGGTTCGGGCCCCCAGAAAGGTTTTTCAGTCCCCCTCTTTGCTAGTTCAAAGGAGTTAGAGGAACTGAAGAAAATAAAAAACCTATATATTTATTTAATTTTATTCCAATCACATATAACCGCACTGTAACTCATTATGGCAAAAACAATAAATCATTTTATTGAAAACGAAGTGAATGATGTGAAATTTAATTGCTCATGTATACAGTACGTCCATAAAGTAACGCATAAATTCATTATTAGCTAAATAAACAATAATATTAAAAATTCCCGAAACAGGTCAATTTTTGATTTTAATTTACTGTTTTTTCAAATTATAATATTATTTACAGGGTGAACCATCTTCGTGTGATGACGTCATCGCCATTTTTTTCAAGTGGAACACCCCAATTTTTTTTCGATTTTAGGATTTCCCTTGATGAGCTGATTCCAAAAATGTATAACACTTTGTTTCAAATTGGTACAGGGTGGAAAAAAAATACAAAAATTGTAATTACATAATTATGAAATTACTGTGATTTACTACCAAAAAGAAACAAAAGAAAATTTACAATAAATGTTCAAATTGTTCTCCATTGACTGCTAGACAATGACAGAAACGGACATTACATTCTTCTTTAACATTTTGTAGCATAGCGGGTGTTATGTTCTGCATTTCTCGCCTGATTCGGTCTTTTAGATCACGGATATTGTCAGGTCTGTTAGTATAAACTTTAGATTTTAAATAACCCCATAAAAAGAAGTCTAATGGGGTAAGATCAGGGGATCTAGCGGGCCATTCCACTGTTCCCCTTCTTCCCATCCACCGTTGTGGAAAGGTCCTGTTTAAAATCTCGCGCACAGTTACAGCGAAATGTGGCGGTGCACCATCCTGTTGAAACCAGATTCCACGGTCTAGATTGTTGGGTATTTGAATATCAGGAATATCAGGAATATCAGGAAAAAGCTGGATCAGATCAGGAATCATTGTATTTTGTAGGAAATCCAGATACAATGCTCCTGTTAAATTTTCGTCAAAAAAATATGGACCAATAATTGTATTTCTCACAATACCAGCCCATACGTTGATTTTTTGTGGTCTTTGCGTATGACATTCTTGTATCCATTGTGGATTTTCATCAGACCAATAACGGGTGTTTTGCCTATTAACATGCCCGTTCAAATAAAACGTTGCCTCGTCCGAAAATAAAACGTTGTCAGTGAAATTATTTTGGTTCATCATATACTCGCAGAATTCAGTTCTTCGGTCAAAATCGTCTTCAGACAATTCATGGATAAGTCGTACTTTATGAGGATGGTATTTTACCTTTTTAAAAATGTTTGCTACCGAAGACTTTCCAATACCTAAATCCCTAGATAATCCTCGCACTGTGCAGTGTGGATTTTCTATTGCCGACAAAATTATGTCTTCTTGAATATTTTCATTAATTTTTGTTCTACCGGGATTTGGTGCATCCCTCACATGTCCTAATTCTCTGTATTTTTGCTCTATTCTGCTTACAGTAGATTGTGAAATGGGTTCACGATCTGGGTGCATCTCATGAAATAATCTGCATACCTCTTGTTGACTCCGCATCCTGTCGCCAATACCAATCATCATTAATATTTCAATCCTCTCACTTTCGGTTAACCGCATTTTGTTAAAGAAGTTGCAAAATTATGATATGATAAATTTCTTTGTAGATAGTTTTCACATAAACGTACCTTGTTTACAGAGTTAACAATAACAGAAATGTACTTTAACGTTGTTGACAGTTTTTACCGGCAAATGATAAAAAATGACAGAAAAAAATTTCAAACAATAAAAATTTTAGTCGAGGGGCTTGGATCACTAAGCTGTTAAATACAATGTTAAAAATTATACGGGGTGTTTAAAGTAGTAGTAAGTAAATACGTAATTTCATTTAATGTGTTTATTACGTTTATTCTTTTATTTCTTATTTTGTAGGTAATTTAATTTTTTTTATTTTCCTCCACCCTGTACCAATTTGAAAGAAAGTGTTATACATTTTTGGAATCAACTCATCAAGGGAAATCCGGAAATCGAAAAAAATTGGGGTGTTCCACTTAAAAAAAAATGGCAATGACGTCATCACACGAAGATGGTTCACCCTGTAAATAACATTATAATTTGAAAAAACAGTAAATTAAAATCAAAAATTGACCTGTTTCGGGAATTTTTAATATTATTGTTTATTTAGCTAATAATGAATTTATGCGTTACTTTATGGACGCACTGTATAGTAGCGATAGTTTAATTAGCATTCACAGAACAATCCGATATAAATTAACATTTCTTCATTTTACACAAGGAGTGAATTTAAAAATAAAGTATTTCAAAAAATAAACTATTTATTGCTAACGTTTATTAACTGCAAGCAATATTTGCTTAATTACAGTTTCCTGTGAGAATTGTCATATTTAATTGAAATGTAAATTTTGAAGTATTCTTGGTATAACAAAGATAAGACACAGCAGCATATTCCAATGTATGTTCTAAAAATGAGATTTCTACAAAAATATGAAAAGACTCAACATCATATATATTATATCTGCTTTCCGACAGAAAAAAAGAGAAAATATGATGAGAAAAAAACCAAAGCCGCAAGATTCCTGCATGAGATAGCAAACCAGAAACAATGAAAACACCCATAAATTACATAGTCTTTCCTAGAGTCTATAGAATGCCAAGCTAGTCTCACAGAATCGGAGTTTCCGAAGAATAACATTCTAAAGGCAATGAAGATCAAAACATTAAATTAACCCTAATAATTTTCCACTCTCTATTTGTTGAAGTGTGGCAATGAAGTTAATAAAGTGTATAAGAATGACCTTCAATATCGTAAATGGAGTTAGAAGATTGCCTGATATTTAACAATGCTTACAGAATTATTGCCATAGTGTATTACTACATGGTTAGTTCGTTGTTCAACACAGTTTTTTGGATGCCAACCATTTATGTGGATATACTGGAGAGAGGAGATTGAGATGGACGTAAAGGTGTCTGTATTCTAAAGACATGAAACAGTAAGGAGGTTAGAATAGTTGGAATCGGCGAAAGATCGTAAATAACCCTTGAAATTACAGTAGGATGAAAAAAATATTATCGGTAAACTCAAATATATTCTGTTAACTGAGTGAGTCCCGACTATCGTTGAAAGGAATTAAAAGGAATAGTTATTTTTCTATCTAGTGCGCGAAATGCTACTTTGGTGATCGAGAACTGATTTTTTTTAAATAAATGGTAGAGATCACCAAAGTATTTCGCGCATGAGATGCAAACAAAATTTTTTCTACAAACGTCAAAAATACTTTTCTAAAATAAGTAACATGCTTAGCTTAATATGAAAAATAGTATTGAACTAGCTTAAACTGTTTTTCCAAATCAAGTAATTACTGTAACTATGAAAATAAAATGGCATTTGTTGACAATTATTTCAAAGGGACAGTTCCTGATAATTATTTTGGAGTGACTTCTTATTCGCGTCAATTTCGTGCGTGATACCACAGAGTACACCATCTAACAAGAGACGAAAGCTTTGTCGGTTCCTTTGAAGTCGGACTTACACGATATTGAGCGGAAATACGTCGAGGCATTGACACATAAACTACTTGATACACTGAGAAAAGTAACACTATACTAAGAAAAATAGTAGTGTTGATGAACATCCCTCCCAATTAGGTCTATAGAATATCTTTTCAACTACTAACAGGAGAACACCTTATTATTCATCTCATGTGTGTAATAAGTAGCTCATTTTTAACCTAATCTTAAAATAATACACGGTGAACTGAGGGGAATGAACGGAAGTGTCGACTTGACATTGACAGATAAACTAATTAATTCACGCATGTGCACACAAATTTGCGATCACAGAGACTACTTTCTTTCGCTTCTTGTTAGATGGTGTACTCTGTGGTGATACTTGTATTTATATGTAAAATAATGGAAATTTCGAGCGACGATGAAGTAAGCAGGACCCCACCCCACTTGACAGATGCGGCCAATTCAGTAATTTCAAATTTTTTACTGAAGAAATCGAGGCGCCAGTTTAAAAAGGAATATCAGCAATTTAAAGAGTGGTGTGAAGCAAATAAAGCCAGAAAAATATCCGAAAATGTGCTGTTGACAAATTTTGCAGAGAAGTCTAAGAAGCTGAAGTCTTCCACGTTATGGGCAATATATTCAATGTTGAAAGCAACACTCAATGTTAAAGAAAACCATCCTAAGAAATCTAAGGTATTGACTAGAGAGGAAGTTGAACAATTCATAAGAGAGGCAGATGATGAAACCTATTTGTTGGTTAAGGTAGATTTTTGATGATTGTTTTATGTGTTTTTCAAATTACTGATTTCCTTTGAGGTTGTTTTAATACTGGGCATTTCGGGTGCTTGCCGCCGTGAGGAACTCACTAAAATGACGGTCGATGACATAGAAGATAAAAATTCCATTTTGATTGTTAAAGTACCCGATACAAAAACGAATATACAACGAATTTTTATAGTTTCAAATTTTTATTATACTGACATTTACCGAAAATATGCGGCTCTTCGTCCAAGTTATGCTACCATAGTCGCCGATTGTTTTTGAAGTATCAAAATAAGAGATGCCTAGCTTAATAGCAAAACACCTAAAATTACCAAATCCTGATGCCTACACGGGTTATTGTTTTCGGAGAACATCAGCCACACTCCTTGCTAATACGGGGGTCGATATTTGTGTTTTGAAGCGACATGGAGGATGGAAATCTCCGACTATGGCCGAAGGATAAGTGGAAGATTCTATTAACAATAAAATTCAAATATCAAATATAATTTTAGGATCAAGTGCTGTCACCTCTACGGCAGTTGCTTGCAAATTAAGAATGGATAGTCTTCTAACTCCCAAAACTACGATATCACGAGCTGAATCTGAGTTATCTGGTTAAGGAATAAAATAAATATTGGTTCGTGCACTGGCTGCACCATTAATGTTAACATTGTAAATAATAAATAAAATTGGGTAGTGTTAAATTTCCTCACAATTTGAAAGCCTCAATTATTGTTATACATAAAGGTTAAAATAGAAAAATTCCATATAGTTTACATGTACTGTGCGAAGTACACAGGTGTCATGGTGTCATGGTGTGTAAGGGAAATGAAAAAAAGGGCCACTTCGCATATTGTTGTCAATGCGCGAACCTTGTCATTTTTTGACGTTTGTAGAAAGAAAAACATATCTAGCATGACCTCTTAGACAGTTATGTTGTTGCAGGTATGGATTCATGAAGGCGAGACATTTTTTCTTAGAATGAAATGAAGCATTTATGAAAATTTAGCATACAATGCTGACTAAGCACTGAACACATTGTTGCTAAAAAAAATCTTAAGCAAAAATGCTCATCACAGATTTGACAATAACTTCAATTTTCATTATACATTAGTACGGCTCTGCATAAGCAGTCTACTTAGGCGTTGGAGAAAAGGATTCTGGTGCCGCGGCAATCGCGGGTGTATGTGTAATTTTTCAATAACAGCAGGCGCCTGTTATAAGACCTACTATAAGAAAAGATGCTTTCAATCCCCTATATCTCATTGATATTGCCAGACACGAAAGAAAATAGGCACTAAAGAGAAGGAAGAGATGACGACACAGCGGGTCAGAGTCGTAGAAAACCACAAAATTTAATATAGTGTGAAAATTTATGAGTAATGGTGAACCAGTTCGAAAGAACACAACATCGAGGAACAATATATATATTTATATCGGTCATAAAAAAATGTTTCAATGAAGAAAATTCGAGAATTATGGATCGTATATCGAAGCCAAATTCACGATATCAATCCCAATCATAAATATTACCGTGTTGTATGAAAAATCTTAGCTTCATTAACATAATCTTTATGTTGAGAGCAATCCCAATATTTCGGAATTCAATAAGACCTACTACATAATGCAGAATCTTTTATTGTGATTTTAACGGTTCAAAGGAAATTTATATCAAGTTGCGAAAGACATGCTTCGTAGTCGAGTGCTTGAAATTTGGAAAACAGCCAAGGTCAGTTCTTTTTAAAATAATTCAATGAGATTCTGGATAACGAAATATTCAACAATACATTTCATGATGATTCAGATTTATTGAAATTTCCAGTCACAGTTATATGACTGAATAGAGGTGGTATTGATATTTCTTTTGAGAGCTCTGTTAAAAAGTTGAATAACGAATTGAGAGAGTGGTAGCACAAAGTTATTGGATAAGCGACAAACAATTTCAATAAAAATAAGAAAAAAAATATTCACTTGTTATATTTAAGTCTGTAGCTTTACTAACAAAAGATATTCTTACTTACATAATACATATCCTTATGATATATAGCTTCGAGCTTTTCGAATATTCCGATTGTATTAAAGTTGGAGCAATAATTTTTGTTTGGTCATCTTCTGCATAACTTAAGAATGTACCCCAAACTTTGGAAGTTTTACCATGAACGTCAAATATAAAAGTAGAATCGAGGTTAGAAAAGTTATTTATATGAGCTTGCACTAAGTAATGTTTGATTTACTAGCTCGGGATGACATAAATAAAAAAACTACGTTATATACTTCAAAATAGTGGTCAATATGTCATTCGGTACATATATTTTGTGGTTAATGCGTATAGAAATATTTAGAAAAAGGACAATATACAGTGCTATTCAAAGGTCCCCTCCCTATCTATCCCTCTATTCCTCCCTATCTATCTGGTGCCGTAGTATAAACCTTAGATTTCAAGTTCCCCTATAGGAAAAAATCTAATGGTGTCAGATCTGGTGACCGAGGTGGCCATTCTATAGGACCTCGCCGGCCGATCAATCTACCTCGATATTCTTCATCCAGGTAACGTCTTACTGCACCATAATAATGTGCAGGAGCACCATCTTGTTGAAATCTTATTTCCAGATGGCCGAATTCATCTGGGTTATCTTCCAGAATTTCAAGAATTAACGGCTCAATTGCATTTTGTTACATCCTCAGATACACTTCACCGCTTAAATTTGAATTGAGGAAGACATGACCAACTATGTGGTTTCCCAAAATACCTACCCAAACATTGACTTTTTCTGGAAATTGGGTATGTTGTTCACGATAGGTGTGAGGATTTGTGTCACTCCAATACCTTAGATTTTGTGTATTCACATTTCCATTGAGGAAATGAGGAAATGTGTAATGTGAGTTTTGACTAATTTTATTTGTCATACATTCACAGAATTCGAGTCTTCTGTCGGGGTCGTCATCCGAAAGGTGGTGCACCATTTTTAACTTGTATGGATGAAATTTATTTTTAGCCAACACTCTCTGTACTGTACTTTTACTTACTTCACAGATAGACGCAACTTTAGTTGAAGAGGGAGTAGGGTTTACTACCATTTCAGCAACTATATCAATTTTTTCATCATCACTAAATGTTGGTCGACCAGATCGTTTGAAATCTTGAACACTACCTGTTGCTTCAAACTTGTGAAGAAGCTCCCTTAAATAAGTTCTCGAGACACGGCGATCTGGGTATCTCTCATTAAATAAACGTTCCGCTTCATGGATATTCTATTATAAATATTATATTTTATGGAAATAACTTTCAACTTCAAAACACTAATAAGACCAGTGATCGCGTATGGCTTAGAAACAACGGTAGGTAATAAACAAAAAAGGAGCAGAAGACTTAAAAATCTTAGAAAGGAAGATTCTTAGAACGATACTGCGGCCGAACATAACAAGAAATGGAGAAAGGAGACTCAAAACTAACAAAGAAATAGAAAGCGAGTTAAGCAATGAGGTAATCGTGAAATATATAAAAAAAACACAACGCCTAAAATGGGCAGGACAAATTATGAGACGAAAGCCTGGAGAAATGATAAGAAGAATAACACAATGAACTCCTCTATGGCCGAGAAGAAGGGGAAGACCCAGAGAAAGTTGGAGGAATCAGATAGAAGATGATACAAAAAGGATGGGAATCAAAGAGTGGAGAGAAAAATGCAGAAATAGAATAGAATGAAAGAAAATAACTTCTAAAGCCAGGACACACAAGAAATTGTAACATTTATTAGTGAAAAGGAAGTAAAAGGGATTTAAAAGCGCATTAGCGTTGGACACAATCTATTAGATTCAAAGGCTTGATGATGATGAAGTAAAAATTCAATTAAAGAAAAGATTTTGTATCACTGTTTATTAACATTCACTTTTCCATCTCTACAGCTCAAAAATTGTTGATCGGAGAGTGTTTGCTCAAAAGAACTTTTTTTTTCTACGAGCTTTATACTCATTTTTTTAAAACTTTTTTAATATTATAAAATTGAGAGAATTCCAGTCACACCCAACATTGTTGGGGTGTCATCATAAATTTTGATTTAAATTAGACGAAAATTCGACATGGGTCAACCGAGTTAGAATAAATTGTTTCTGTAGAGACTGTGACTGATGGTATTAACTGGGGAACGTGTTACTTTATCCCTTTTATGCGGTTCGGTCCCACTACCCTTCTCACGTTGTTATTTCCTGTTCCTTGAGATTGCCACCCTTTTCTGGTTTAGTTTTATGTACTGGGGCTAAGGAGGCACAAGACCTTTTTGGAGTGAATGAAGGTCTGACAGATCAGAAACAGGTGGTTTCTGGTTATCTCATGAACATTGAATTATAGATGTAAATCAAATTTTATTATATACACTGTGTCCACTCAAGTTCGCACCATATGGGAAACTTTTATTATCAATTTTAGGAAAAAAACTTATACTGACTGTTGTTTTTTTCAAGCTAGGCAATTATTTTCAACAGTAGAACACTGTTTAGTATGTGAAATGTTCATTAATGTTATTTTTTTGTTTACTTTCTGTTTAACAATTTTTTGTTTGCTCAATAAAGTTGTGCTCTCAATCAATTTAACTAGTTTTTAATGATAATATTCACAACTCATTAAACAAAAGTAATTTAAAAATGGCGTGCGATCATTCTTTCCTTTGTTTTTCTTCCGGCAGTCAGTATGTCACAATCTAAAATTCAATAAATTATATCATTCCAAAAAGCTTACTATCGACGATAGGGAGGTTATTGCTTCCTAGGTCGTTGTCATCATCATTATCTTCGTAGTCCTCATCATATACTTTTCACTCACTATATTCACTTTGACAATTGAGTGATTAAAGCACAACCACCAGAGAAACCTGGTGGTTAAGACTAACCACATTTTGGAGGTTAGAAACAAGCACAAAACCTATTCTTTCGATGTTAATGGATACAATTGCATATTTGAACGTGGCTTCCAGTTCTGATCAACTTTTTTTTATATTATTTTTCGATATTGTCAAACTTATAGGTACTTTACTCTTGAGTAAAGTTCATATTTTTTTAGAAAACTCGTATAATACTAAAAAAAATTGATATCTGATAATTGTATTTTAGATTTTAGAGCATGCGGAACTTTTTTTGAAGAAAAAGTTTTTTCACAAAAATTGATACCTAATAAAAAAGTTTTCCATAGGGTGCGAACTTAAGTAGACAAAGTCTATATAAATTTTTTCTATAATTTCTAATGGATTTCCGTACAGTTTTTGCCATCAAAATTATATTAAAATCAATCATCTCATGTATAAACGTGAGCATTTTGATTTATATCCCAAAAATTCTCTCATTCTTCACAATTTCTGTTATTGCTTTCAAGGTGAAATGTTTTCAGCGCGAGTGAAAAAAGATTTCATCCTCTGTAAAATTGAAAACGGTATATATCTAAGAAACGTGATTACATTTGTTTCACTTTGTTATCTGGGCCGGTATCGGCGAAAAAGGGGAATAATATGGGAAAGGAAAACCTCTCTAATTGGAAGCGAAAGAATACGTGCTTGTGTCGCATTTGTTATTATCTGAAACTGAGCTGACGATGCTTAAAAATGATTTAAAAGAAAAACAAATAATATCTGTAATACAGAGTGTTACTGGATATTTGTAACTCATCTTTTATAATTTTTCTTTAATATAAAGTCATTTTATTTGAGCATCGGCATCTAAATACAACCTTGAGACACCTTTTATGGGCAAACGGCAGACGTTGAGTCTAACTATAGAGCAGAGCCAATTCTTTCATTGAAACTGATCTCCATCCACTTGATATTCCCCGAAGACATGTGAATAATGAATTCCCATTATTAGCAATTCTTTAGAGCCTCTAATATAAGGGATTGTTCATCGACTGAAAAGTTAGTGGCACTCAAAGCGTCTTATGTTCTGAATTAACAGCACTCTGATATGCATAGTGTTGACACCATCCTTGAAGTCTCTGCATTTTTAATGCTCAAAGATCAAAATATTAGATAATGATGATTTTTTAGTTTTTAGTAAAAAAAAATAGAATGGAAATGTGATCCTTATTTCTCCTTCTGTAGAGTAGGAAGGGTGAGTGTATAGGCTCACAGCACTTAGGCCACATATGACCCATTGTACATCCTCCCTAGGAGTTGTCCTCCTAGGTCATCATCCATCCTGTCCTTCTCAGGAAGGTGGACAGATCACTAGGAGACATCTCCTTTATATCGGCAGGTGTAGGCCAAGACTCACCGAACACAAACTCTCTTATTGACGATAACTCCGGACACTCGTATAAGACATGCCTGACAGTTTCATCTTCCTGTTCACACATCCTGCATGGAGGTGTGTCCACTAGCCCCATAGTATGGAGTGTTGCCTTAGTTGACAAAAGCCAGTCATAAATTCTACTGTTAAACGTAGGTTTTTCCTGGTCATCGTCGAATATTTCTTCGGCGCCAGTTTCCCCGGTTCACCCAGGGTTATCATGGTAAGACTGCTTCCATCCCATCTCTTAAGGGATTGAGCATGGGTGTAACGTTTGGGTAGTTCCGCAATTGTCGAAGTCGTTTGGCCGTAGGTGTCACTGGGTCCAAAAATTTTTAGTCCAGCCGCTGCCTTGGCTAAAGAATCGGCAATGCTATTACCTTTGAAGGTAGTTGAAGTCTAATTTCAATATCAACTTGGTAAAGGTGAAACACGAATACATTTCTACCAATAAACATTTGATGAAAAAGTTATTATAAGTGAAAACCACTTAACAGTTTGAAGACTAATTTGGGATTCCCAAGGTGATAATTGCATAAAATCTAGATCAACACACAAATAAAAGACGTTCTATTAAAAAATGTGCCTGATGGTTCAATTGAAATAAACTTTAGAGATACGACAATGAGCTAGCCGAAAAGAAGGGATATCGAGGCGTTCAAACGCACACTAGAGATGATGGATAGAGTGATAAATAATGAAATCTTTGTAGGAAGGGAAGATATTTGTAACGTAATGTAACGATGGAATGTTAGAATATATATCTCGTTGGGGAAGGTAAAAATAACCTGTAAAGAATGTAATACATGAGCAGATTTTAGTAGACGCAAGGTAAAGTGGCATATTGGTACTGTCAAATCAATAAAACAACTGATAAATTGGAGAAAAAGTATACAGGTTGTCCACAATCGTTTTTTAAATGAAAAAATGCAAAATGTGGAGGGTAATCAGCAAATTATCTGAATGCGATTTGATTTTTTGTCAATATTGTTATTTACCTAATATTGTAAATCTCCAAAAACTGGTATTCAGGTATAACATTTTATTCCCTTAATGCTTGATTTAATTAAGGGAAGGTTTAAAGAAAATTTCCGGCAATAATTCAACTACTAGGGAGATTACAGGAGAGAATTTAATATCATGGACAATTTTCATATAAAATATCACAAGAGAAAAAGTTTCTTGCTTGGCAATTTCGCGGATGACATTTTTGCCAAAATTACGAGCCGTGAGGCGAATGATTTTATTGAAAATTTCATGAGCGAAAAAGCACCGAAAAGGACAATAAAATTTTTAGAACAATTTCACCTTTCACTATTTCACGAGAAAAAAACAATAAACTTTCATTTAATAATGGAACATAAACAAAAAAAAAATAGCTTATTTATTTATATAAAATTTAAGGTTGTAATACATGACCGTTTGTACATTATTTTCATCGTAATGATGTGGTTGTAGAACATGTGTTTGAGGTGCTTGAGGTGTTTGAGTTTTTTTTTCATAATTCCATAATTTTTCCTAATTCTTCGGCTGGAATATGAAGGATTTTACGTTAAGCATTACATGCAACTTGTGAAAAACTAAACTCCACTTTGTTGTAACGATTACATAGAAATATCATAGAAATATCTAGCTCAAACTTTTCGCGGAAAATGTAACATTTAACAAAAGAGTTTGAATAATTCAGAGATATATTTAATTCAAGGTGAGATTATAATTTAATTTGACATGACCGGTAAAACCACCTCTCTGAGCCCACAATAGAAATTGTATTAACTGATGCCTTCCATTTACAGGCATTACGGAGGGTACATTTAGAACAACGTCCGATTTGAATAATCCGGAATAATTAGCAAAATGTATTCTAGATAAAATAGTGCTCCACAATAATGGTATTATATTATTAGTGCGCTATCGTTTATATCTAAATACACCAGGAGCGTTATTAATGCTTGAAAATGAACAATGAGTTTATATGAAAAAAGAAGCAACGGGGTAGTTACATCCAAAGCACTGAGCTCTTGTGTAATCAGTTCCAAAATGGTGTGGGAATACCAAGACAAACTCAATGAACTAGGCGAGAATAATATAGTCACCTTACTATGGATTCCAGGACACACTAGTATATAAGGAAATGAAATAGCAGATGAACTAGCAGAGAGGGGGACTGAAATACCTTTTTGGGGGCCTGAATCCTTTTGCGGAATCAGCCCCAATGTAATATTTGAAGAAATAGGTAAAGCCTACAAAAAGAGAAGATCTGACCATTGGAAAGATCTAGTACCTAGGGCTTATACAACCAAATACTCTTCTGGGTGACTACAACCTGTTGAGATCAAATGAATGCATAAGTCAACGTAAAACTGCGCTAAGAGTTTTAACAGGGATCCTAACAGGACATTGTCGCCTGAATGTGCACCTGAGAAAGCTCAAAATTGTGGAGGAAGAAGAATGCAGATTTTGTGGAATGGAAGAAGAAACCTCCATCCGGATACTTTCCAACTGCACAGCACCTCAGAATCCCAGAGCACACCACCTGGGAGATTACTGGATAGAAGAGGAACATTCACCTAAGTTGAAGCCTACAGATATCCTAGAATTCCTTCGGGGAATAGGACTAAAGAAGCTACTAGAAGTGGAAGTAGAAGTAAGGGGACACAATAGATATTTTTAGGTCTCAGTGAATGTCTCCCCAAAATACATACATCCAAAATAATTTATGGTTGGTATATAGTAGACTCTTTTTTACTAAGTAATTCAAGCTTTCGATAATGTTTATTATCATTTTGAAGGCTTAAAGAAAAAGAAAGCTTTACAAGCACACATGTATTCAAAGCACATGAGACCATGAGCGGTGTGAATAATAACGAGTAGGACAAGTAAATACTTGAACATATCAAAATAACAAGTAAACGCCAAAATTGAAGTGAATAAAACAAGTATTTACTCTTACTCGCGAGTAAATACTTGAGAGGCTAGTAAAACCCGGAAGAATGCCAATTTTGGTGTGAATAAACGCAAGTAAATACTTCTGTAGCAAGTAAATACTCGTCTATTCGCAAGTCAACCCGACCCCAGACTTGCAGTCGTACTTGTACACGAAAGATGGCTGCATTTATGAACCTGCGTGATGTGAAACGTTATAGAGACCGGCGTGATATAAGTCCCGATCTATCTAAGGGACTGATGCAAGGGGTGGAGGATTAACTGCACGGAAAAAGATGGAAAGTTAGTTTAGCGGCGAAAACTGAACAAGTCACAACAGGAAATGATGCGTAGTCTGTGTGGCGCTACAAGTATTTACTTGCCTTTTTGTGAATTCAGTTGTCTCGCGAGTAACTACTTGCTAGTATACACGAGTACACGGTCACAAGTAAACTCGACGCTTTATTCACATCGGTTTACTTGGAGTTTAAATACTCGTTACACTTTACTTGTAATTAAATACTCGTCGTACTCGTTTTTATTCACACCGCTCCATACTGACGTTTAATCCATGTAAAATTAAGTCAGATCACTGTGGTAAGTTACTCTATGCACGTAGTCTGATTTTACAAAGAATAGCACGGACGCGTGACGATAGAGCATATTAACATCTGAATGGTTATAGAGCTGAATGGTCCGCTGCTTTCTAAAGATCATATGGTATTATAAAGCCGTCGGCTGTCGGTCAAACGTTGTCGATGCCGATGGAATGTGAAATTGTAACGAACGATCCGTGAAAGAAGGGATTTGTGGAAAATCTTGGTTTTTGGCACGTGACCCGGTGGAATTTGTAGTAAGTGTAGTGAATTTATGTCTATGTTTTGGATAAAGATGATACTATAAGACAATTAATACGTATCAAGTCAATCAGAATAAAATCCAATGGAAGCCAGCTTGTGAAATGCCTTATTACTTACCCAAGGTGTCTTCATTGATAAGTTTAACTGTCAATACACATGAGAAATGCCTTAAGCTCATTTTCCACATTGCGTCAAATCGGAGCGACTTGTTGCTGGTACAAATCTATGCGGGAAAAAGTACAATCAGCATATCGATAGTGTGTTGCTGCGACTCATCCAGGGAATAGGGGGGACGTAACGTGTAGCCAACTTAATTGACAGTAACAGCAATGTTAGAGCGGAGCAGCTAATAGAAATTTTGGGTTGGTGCGACAAAATCCTCCAGAAAAGTTACCAAGTCGCAGCGACTTCTTGCTCGAAAATAGAGCAAGTACTAATTCATGCGACTGGCTGGCCCAACGAATAAAATCGTCAAGTTGCATGCATCTTTTTGAGTTGCAGCGTCAACTCACACCGTGGAAAATGGACATTATTCTTTAATAAGGTCAGAAGTATAACTGTCAATCTTGTCAAACTATTCATTTATTATCTCACTCTGGAACAAGGATGGATCGTTGCTATTGTTCTTCCATTATAAAATGCGGAGACACTTCTGTTTTTTGTTTATTCTCAGTGAGTTATACTCAGATCAGAGACTTCCTTAATGAACTACGTAATTTAATAGAGTGTGCTTCAGTATCAAAACTTTATTCACTTGAAAGACTTCTGTACAGTTTTCATTATGAAAGTTTAAAGAAAACTTGCAAAATTCCGTGCTACAGAACAAAACATCTGGAGCTAATCTCGTTTGAAACGCCAACGCCTCTAACTATTGTGTACAAGTTCAAATTAAGAGCGCACTAGCATTTTATTTTTTGAGGACAACAGAATTTTATCTTAAATATAATGACGTATATCCTGAAGTAAAATAAGAATTTGCTGTCATAAACAATGGAATTTGGTCAGAAGAAACTGGCCCTAGTTATGATTAGCTAGTTATAAATGTATGCGTTACTATTGGGACAATATTTGATTATTTACGACCAAATCTAGGGATAATTTCAACAGTATTAACGAGTCTCTTATTCGGTTAAACCTTCCATTTAGGTAACTAAACAATTTATTGTTTCCATAGTCAAAGCACAGATTACAAAGAGAACAGATACGAAAGCTTGACAGAGAACAGTAAAAAGATACAGAGATTTCTCAACAGGGTTGTCAATTTGCATAATATTTCCTTTAATTTACGATCATAGGTCAAATATTTTATAAGCATTTTTTCTAAGTGTGATAGTTATACAGATACAAATATTCGATAATAATTACTTGTTTGAAATCAATTTTATCAACATTGAAAGAATTATACAATAACAAAGATTATAATGTTTAAAAATTTACGAGACAATTCATACACAACGCAACTATATTTTTATCTGATTAAGTAGGATCTTTTTCTACAAACAAATCATAATCATTTTCCATTTCAAACACTACGTGCCGAGCATAGCGAGGTACGTAGCAAAAATTAAAACTCTCCTTTTTTTCACAATATTTAAAAATTTTATCCCATAAATCTCATTGAAAAAAAAATAATTTATTTTCTCTCATATATCCTTCCATACTACGTACCCAAGAATAACTGTCATGATGTCGTGACACTCGAGCTAGTTCACCCGTCTAAAGGGAACGTGAGCTGGGTTTAGACCGTCGTGAGACAGGTAAGTTCTACCCTACTGATGACTCGTCGTTACGATAGTAATCCTGCTCAGTACGAGAGGAACCGCAGGTTCAGACATTTGGTTGACGCACTTACTCGAGCGGGTAATGGTGCGAAGCTACCATCCGTGGGATTATGCCTGAACGCCTCTAAGGCCGTATCCTTTCTAGTCAAAGGTGGCAACGATATCTCTTGGGGTTTCGTGAGTCGAAAGGCTCAAAACAATTTACTAGGCGATCGTAGTTTCCGCTACGGTCGTCGCACGAGCCCTGTTTATATTTGAGATCAATTGTCGGCGGTGGGATCGATCCTTGCTATGTCCGACACGATCTTCCAATAGACGAATATGGGTAACATAATTATTTCGATGTTTAAACTCGGAATTGTCTATAGACGACTTACGTATACCTGGCAGGGTGTCGTACCTGGTAGAGCAGTTTCCACGCTGCGATCTATTGAGACTCAGCCCTTAGCTTGGGAATTCGTCTTGTCGATTAGATGAGACCCCTTGTTTTGTATTTGTCAAAGAGAGAATTAGCCGTTTTTGGTTACACATCGAAGGATTCGATTTACCAAAAACGGCTTTTTTATGAGTATTTCTTTCCATACATATGTTTGTTACAACTCGGCACCCGCACAAATATTCCCAATGTACAGATAGCTGGCAAATATGTCTCTTTAATTTATATGTACCTTAGCTTTCTATATATCTGTATTTAATAGAATATATGGAGAATAAGTATCAGTATTGACAGTTCCCTGTAATCCTTAAAGTTTAGATTCCACTACAGCTTGACAGGGATCCCAACAATACGATTTATCTTGTAAAATTCGATACCGTGTCAAGTATAATCGATTATGGTATAATTATAGTAGTGATTAGCAGTCGAATTACCATGTAGAATATCTTGAACTTCGATTAATTGGATCATTAGACGGCCTAATTGCTTTTACAAATAACTAAACAGTTGCAGGTATCATCATCAAATACCTACTTGTAGGAATTACTATAATTATCCATAATGTTTAATAGTATCTTTGTTAAGTATATTTGCCATGATTAAGTAAAAGAAATATTTTACCTGCCCTACGAATTGTTCTTGTGCATTGTGAATATTAATATTGTACGAAGACTTGAGAAATAATTTAACAGCTTGTGTTCTTGAGGCGCAGAATCTTCCGCAACAAGCTATCATTAATATTCAACACCAGTTCAACTATTTCTGGTAGTGTACGTCCAGAACACTCATTACATCTCACAAAGTACGTTATCTATGGAGTCTGGTTCATAAAGGAGACACGTATACACGTCCTTACTATTCGCTATTGTCAAGGATAACGTGAAAAATTAAAAATTGAAGGTGAGCCGAGAATATTGTTACGTGTTCTCAGATCCGTTTATATTCTAACAAAAGGTTACAATAGTTTGGGTTGAGATAAAAAGTGATATTTTGTGTTTAAATTATTTTTGACTTACAAATGTAATTACAACTTTATCTGTAGACTGCAAGCCTATGAATTAAAAGTGGGGTACCAGCGTGGTTCAAACAGAACTGGCTGGTATCTCAATTGCCACAAAAGAACTAACAAGAAAAGGAATTTCTGGCAAAAATATAACAATCTGCACTGACAGTATACAAGCCCTATTAGCCTTGAATAGACAACGTGTTATATCGAGGCTAGTACTATAGTGTCACCAAGATTCAGCTAACGCCTCGGCATATAACAATATTATTCTGAGGTGGATTAGAGGGCGCGGCAGGAGTAAAGGCAATCGCATTACCGATTCTTTAGCCAGGGAAGTGGCTGGACTAAAAGTTTTGGGACCCAGTGACACCTACGGCCTACCGATTTCGACAATTGCGGAACTAGCCTAACGTTACACCCCTGCTCAATCCCTTAAGAGATGAGATGGAACCCAAAGGATGCGGTCTTGCCAGGATCACCCTGGGAAGCTGACGCCGAAGAAATATTTGGCAATGACCAGGAAAAACCTACGTTCAACAGTAGGATTTATGACTGGCTTTTGTCAACTGAGGAAACACCTCCATACTATGGGGCTAGTGGACACACGTACCTCTATGCAGGATGTGTGAACAGGAAGATGAATCTGTCAGGCATGTCTTATGCGAGTGTCCGGAGTTATCGTCAATAAGAGAGTGTGAGTTCGATGAGTCTTGGCCTACATGCACCCGCCGATATAAAGGAGATGTCTCCTAGTGATCTGTCCACCTTCCTGGAAAGGACAGGATGGACGATGATCTAGGAGGACAACTCCTCGGGAGGAATGTACAATGGGTCACATGTGGGCTAAGTGCTGTAAGCCTATACTCCCCCTCCCTACTTGACAGAAACAGATCTGTAGACTGCTCTATGCTATGAATATTACAGCATCTTATAGTTTTTAGATACCTTACGTCGTTTTCCATAATCTCGATTTCCTGCTTCCATACAGAGCGGAAAAAA
>CAJUYI010003865.1:0-20984 GCA_910591695.1 Galerucella pusilla | reverse complement strand
ATTGCGATACGGGATATGGATAAGTGATGATTTTTAGAACTGCTTCAAGTCCCTAATAAAAGTTTATAAGTCCCTCATCCTACAGTAACAGAAAAGTAGTCGGTAAAATTTAGATACTAAAATATGTGTGTGCTAAAAATGGAAAAAGCTATCGACAACTATATTAGAACGGATATCCTAGACCATAGGATTTTTACGATAAAAGGACGACGTCATTTTTAGTTACTTTCCTGCTTATCAGAATAAATATGAATTTGCCAACAGTAAATACAATTTAACCTCAACAGCTAGGGCAATTTGCAGCTAACAGGCTAGCAAAACTTCAAGACGTTGTCAGATCAATTGGTAAAATTCCCCAGTTTGTTTAGACGTTTATTAATATTCGATCATCGTCTAATATTTACAAGGTGTTTTGGTGCTTTAAATTCAGTGTTTCTTCAAGTTTGAAAAAACAGTTATTTTCATAACTAATTATTTAGGCAAATCTGCAGTGTGTAGTTAATAAAATGCAGAAGCAGCTGAACAGTAAATGTCAAGAGATAGTAACATCTTTGTTAAGCTATTTTGAACGAGAATGTCGAAATGGGGGCCCGCTTCTCCCGCTTACTGCTGTAAGAGACGTAAGTAATAGTATTCACCATTTGTATTTATTATTATTAAGAACTGTCAATCTAACATCAGATTGACTTTTCTAGTTTTCGTAAAGTAAAGAAAAAAAACTACATCTTGGCAACATCACAATATTTTGTTTTGCAACGTCATCGTCTTTTTATCGTAAATAAACTATCTCTCCACTCGTCTCAGCATGCTTACCGGGCAGGCAGATCTACGGAGTCTGCACTGGTACAACCATAGACTTATAATATAAAGGGTACAGCTTACGTGCTCTAGACCACCACAAGATTCGAAAAAGAGAGAATGGAGTGTGCGAGAGGTGTGAAGTTCACATGTGTTCAAATGCGGGAAGAATGAGGAAATCAGGAAATGCTGAAGAAGTTGGAGAAGAAGCTAGGGGAGGCGGTGTATTGGGAAAACATGGTGGAGGTAATGTTGAGGGACGAGGAGGAATGAATGGAGGTAGAAAGTGGCGTAGTGGAGAGTATGATTAGGGAAAGAGAAGGACTTGATATAGCATGTGAGGGGTAGGAGTGATAGAAGGGAGAAGTGTATGAGGCGGGAGTAACAACACTGTCTGGGTACTGGTTAGAACCCATACAAACAGGAGTTTCCTGTAAAGATAAAAAACCTCTATTAATGGAAAGTGTGACAGAAAGAACAAGATACAGTCTAAGTAAAAAAAGAATCATTAAAAAAAACCACCTCCTTACTTGTTAGAAATCAGAAAAAATTATCTAAATGTCATATCTTGGCAGATATAATCGAAGAACGGATTTCTGGAACTTTGGGGCCAATTTCCACCATTATTTCATTCCATTTTCATTCCACCTAGAGAATGAGGGAAATTTCTTTATTTAAAAGATTCAGTTGACACCTACAATTTCGCACGGTATGAATTTTTTGCTCAATTAACTAGAGCGTCAGGTGTTCATCGGCCTTTATTTTCTGGAATACCTATGAAGATTATTGAAATTGTAAGCTGCCACTGGCCTTTAGAAGCGACAGAATATGATATGTAATGTTTTGAAACACGATTATTGTTCCCAAACTTAGATGCAATTTGTTTTACAAGAGAGATACTACTGGAAATTCTTATAAAAAATAAAAATTTAGGGCTATAAGATTATACCTTTAATACTTGTTCAGAAATTGCGCACGACAGAGAAGTTGATCATTCATGGTAGGAAATACTATTAGGTACAGTTCAAAAGTATACAGACTAAACGGATATTGGTTCATCTACGAAGCACAAACGTTATTTTCTATATATTGAAAAGACGTCTCCAGTTCTGCTATTTTTGTTGCGGTTCTAAAAGGTTTAAAAGGGCATTTGCTGACGATATAGTTATTTTTGCGAAAACTAAAGATCTGAAACACAATATAGAAACAAGGAATAGTATCTTGAAAGAAAACGAGATGGTTATGAATAAAAACAAAACAAAAGTTATGGTTATAGGAGAAGGAGAAGAAGAAATAGATATAGAAATAGAAGGACAAGTTATAGAACAAGTGACAACATTTCAATACTTGGAAATATTAATCGATCAACACGGAACACAAGAAGCAGAAATCAATAAAAGAATAGAAAAAACCATGAAACTCTTATACGATGAACAAAACATTCATGAGCAATAAAGGAATATCGATCAATACCAAGATAAAAATATTTAAAGCAATATTATAGGCCAATATTAACTTATGGATGTGAAACGTGGGTGCTAAACTAAACAGAAGAGCAGAATACAGGCAGTTGAAATGAAAGTCGGAGGCGTTACAAAAAAATACAAAATTAGGAATACATAAGAAGTGATCTAAAAATAGAATCAATCCTAGAATTTATGGAATAGAGACAACTGGGATGGTGGAAGCATTTCAAAGAATAGAAAACACAAGACTAAAAGAATATGGAAAGCAAACATATTTTAAAATAAAAGAGAAGGAAGACCAAAACAACCATGAAATAAAACTATTTCAGAAATATTAAAAAATAAAGGGAAAACATGGACAGAAGCAAAAAAAATGGCGAACAACCAAAAAATTTGAAAAGCTTTGAAAGAAAGCATTTAGTTTAATTAAAGACACATACCCTGACACCAATTATTTGGTATATAGGGTCCCGATTATATATGTATATACAGGGTGTCCCAAATAAGAGTGACTGATTTTAAACATAAATGCCCAGCTTATTATTTGCTCCAAAGAGATGGGGTTTTCACTAGTTTTACTAGTTTATCAAAGAGATTTTTTTAGTCTTGGCTGGCATTTCATCCCATCAACACAGGGTGTTTTACTAATGTTGGTCAAATTGAAAGGGGAAAATATGTATTATTTTAAATGAAACACCCTATAATTTTTGATCTCATTCGAAAGAGCAATCATTCCCCTTTCCAAAAATGTATGGTTTTCTATCTTTTGTTTCATTAACCACAAAGATATTCGAGGTTTCACGTAGTAGTACATCTTTAATTACGTGAATAATTGCCAACAAATCTGACAAACAGTTTATTTAGTAAGAAAACATGATAACATTATTCAATACATATGAAGGAGGAAGAACAAAAAAGTTACAATAAATGTTGCATATGCCCACCCTCTTCGTTTATGCATATATAACTGTAAATGAAATTTTAAATTTTCAAATGAATTTTCTAAAATTTCTTGCGGAATGTTTTCAATAATGTTCCTGATATTATTTTTTAGTTCTGCTAAATTGTTAGGCTTAGGATTGTAGCACCTATCCTTCACATATCTCCTGAGAAAAAAATCTGGGACAGTTAATTTAGGAGACCGCGGTGCCCATTCAATCGGTCCAGCTCGACCAATCCACTTATCATTAAGAAACGTTTTTAATGAATCTCGTGCTATTAACTTATAATGTGGTGGTCAAAATTGGTGATTTTGTTGTTATGCGTCAAACGGTCACAGCATGAGTTGATTTAAGGTTTAAGGCATCAAAATACGTTCATATGAAATTACTAATTAAAAATGTACTACTACATGAAACCTCGAATATCTTTGGTGTTGATGAAACAAAAGATAGAAAACTATACATTTTTGGAAAGGGGAATGATTGCTCTTTCGAATGAGATCAAAAATTACAGGGTGTTCCATTTAAAATAATACATATTTTCCCCTTTGAATTTGACCAACATCAGTAAAACACCCTGTGTTGATGGGATGAAATGCCAGCCAAGCCTAAAAAAATCTCTTCGATAAACTAGTGGAACTAGTGAAAACTCCATCTCTTTGGAGCAATTAATAAGCTGGGCATTTATGTTTAAAATCAGTCACTCTTATTTGGGACACCCTGTATAAAAGGTTTATGGTAATTTTTGCCTGTAATATAAAAAATATTGTCTTTTTCATGTTGTAATTGGAATAAATTATGTTTTAACAAAAAAATCTTCCAAAGGTTTCACCAAGTTTCAATCCTTACATGCGTCTATATGGAAATTCCGAGAATCTGAAACGTACAAAAACCTTTCGATATTACAAATAAAGCAAAAAGAATAAATGTGAATAGCGTTTTGAAAATATACGGTCCAACGGCGAAATTCTAAGAAATTGGTATACCTAGTGTTCTCATCCACACCAGGTGTTTGTCGAAGGTATTAGTACGGGTGTTGACGATTCAAGTACAAGCATAATATTTAGACAAAGTGTGCGAAATTAAATCAAGATATGTTAGCAAAATATTTGGATATTTGACTTAATTTCATTAAAATTGATAAATAAAAGATTTACAATCTTTACTACTTCTTCGTTTTATTGTTTTCAGTGAAAAAAATAATAGATCAAGTCTATTATCTTTTATTTTCTTCGTTTGGTCTGAGTTCTCATGTTATCTAGTCCTAGGTTGTACTTTCACAATAAAAACAATTTAAATAGACGGCGGATCTATGAATTATACTTAATTGAACCCTTTCAAGCATGGCAGTAACAGTTCTGAGAACTTTTATATATTATGTGATAATAATGGAGCGTGTGTGCATTTAACTATTATTCTAAGAAGCTCTAATTACCATTTTATCAGGATTATCAATTGGCAATTAGTAAATCCTTACGTTACTGATGCAACCATTGCTGATATTATTGTTCTAATTTTCCTTCTATTTAATAACAATTCGCAGAATTTTAATTGAATGGAAATAGTTGGTACACATTGCGGATAATTTATTTTTTCGGTATTCCGAAGAATCCATTAAAATTACAACACTTTTAGTAATTAAAATTAGCCAAATTTTATCTACTAATTTAATTAATAAAAAAAAGGATGGTGCTGAATGTCCAGGATTGTCATTTACTGGAATTAATCCAGAAATGGTTACAAAAATCCCTTGTACTTAGAGATCGTCGAAAAAAGTATGTGAGATAAGCTAATTAAATAAATATTTCAACCGAACAGATATGCAATATTTTGCATGAAAGGTTACACATTAAAAAGGTGGGTGCAGGAATTGCTTAATGCTGATCAAAAGATGAAACTTGGGTACATCATTATAACCCAGAAACAGAAATAGAGTCGAAACAATGGATTTCATCCGAGGATTTCAAAGGTGCAATATTTATTGATTAGGTATTTAGATAGAGGGAAATCGATAGCTGGCCAATAATATGCTGACTCCTTTTGATACGGAATTTGAGAAAAAACGACCGCGTTTGTTGAAGAGAAGAGAGAAGAGTTCTGTTACATCAGGACAATGCTCCTGCCCGTTCGTCCGCTATTGTTGCAGAATGCCTCATCCGCCATATTCAAGTGATCTGGCTCCCTCCAATTACTTTTTGTTTCCAAACTCAAAAAAATGGCTAGGTGGAAAGCGATTTTGGACAAATGAAGAGGTGATTGCAGAGATTTGTATGGATTTGTATTGATTTGATTTGATTTGATTTGATTTGTATGGATTGGAAAAATTGGAATAAGTGTAAAATATTTTTTCTACAGCAAAATAACTTCATTGAAAAGTCAATCTTCCGTCCAATTGAAAGAAGTAATGCAGCATCAGATGACAAAAATAGTTATTTACGTAACAAGCCCCGAAAGTGATATTTTACGGGATGAGTAGGCAGTTTCCAGGGCGAGTCGTAGGCGAGTTCCGTAAAATCACTTTCGGGTAGCGTTACGTACAATATTTTTTCTACAGCCGTTATTAGATAAAATATTGAAAAATAATAGGGATAGATACTATAAATAATACTTATGTACATTAATTCCTACAATTATAACAATTAGCAGCTTCACTTATTTTCATGTGGAATAATTATTTCCTCGTCACTTTCGTTGTCGATTTCCATTTCTGGATCGGACAATTGAAAATACAGTTGAACCACAGGTTATAAAGAGAACAGATACGAATCCCGGTAAAACATCAAACGATTTTCAGCTCCGTCGTCAATGGCCTTGGACCTTTAACTCGGTATGGCCGCGTTGTTGCCAATTTAAAATATTTTCTGAATTTCTTACCAAATTGCAGTGTTGACTCGGGGACAATAACAATTGCTAGTGTCGGTTCTAGTTTTTTTGGAAGTTTCCGCTAAATCTTAAAATTGCGCCATTAATTAAAACAATAATCATAATCGAATATATATATTTATTAAATACCTATATGTACATTCCTATGATTTGTTATAAATAGTCATTACTTTTGGGAGATTAATTAATAAATACATTTTCAGATAACACAATTAATAACAAAAATCAATTTTAAAGTACAAATAATTCTTAATTTATTTATTATCAAAGGGAATACAATATACCTACACCTATGCATTTTGATAATAATTTGTAGCACCAAAGTTAATATCAAAAACTTTTAAATTTCTTTCATCATAGGTCGGGATATTAAATTAAATACTCTCATCCCTTGGAAATCAAAAGAACTTTATTTTTCATTCCGAATAAAATTTATTTGGACAGTGTCTGTATCAACAATACACTCGCCGTGATGTTTATTCATTTTATAAGAATAATAATCTATACCACTATATTTTTATAGTTAATATTACCACAACGCACAATCGATTAGTCAAATAACACAATTAATATCGCCGATTGAACACCTTCAAACAATGAAGCAAATAAAAATGGCATGAATTTTGAGAACAGATTACAAGTGATTTTGAGCATGTTTTGACGTTTTGATTATGTTAGGTTAGGTTAGCCGTCACCGTTATTGTGCATGGTTGCCATGGTTTGTGAAAAAAGTATATATTTATGGTATGATTTTTATACATTATAATCTTTTCAATTGTATAATTCTTTTAATGTTAATAAAATTTTTTTAAAACAAGTAATTATCGAATATTTGTATCTGTATAACTATCACACTTAAAAAAATGCTTATAAAATATTTGACGTATGATCGTAAATTGAAGGAAATATTATGCAAATTGACAACCCTGTTGACAAATTTCGCGAAGCAGCCCGAACGGAGTCGACATAAGACGATGGGCATTTAAATGGGTATGTCCACCCCTCTCTCTCTCTCTCTCTCTTTACTGTTCTCTGTCAAGCTTTCGTATCTGTTCTCTTTATAATCTGTGGTTGAACTATCAACAAATTTATTTTTACAAGCGATGTCATCATAAAAATTCCGTAAATATCATTGCTAAGGCCGCCTACATAGATATTGAATATTATTATTCCGAAAGTAAAAAATCGTCCCAAAATTAAAAAAAAAACATTCCGAAAATAGCTACTTTCGGTACGATTTGTGTAAAGTTTCATTTTCGATTTAATAAATCATACCGAAAGTTCTATTTTCGGGACGGCTGCAGAAAAATAAATAAAAATTACGTCTCAAGCAACGTATTAATATAGAGACAATTGTAAATATTTATAATTGACGTATTGATATTTATTTTCGTTTGTTGATTACAATTTGTTTTGGAATCTACTTGGATCAGCTACCTACCAAGTAGAGTTCATATAATAACCTTTTTGGTGTGCGTCATCGATTACGTTGGAAGAAATGGAAAAAAGACAGGTCTGTGATCCTAATCAAAATATCGCAATAATGAACCGTTTAAAGTTTAAATGTATTACAAACGCTTACCTTTGACTTAAAAAAATTAATTAGTTGATGTTTAGATTACGCGTAAGAGCGACCTATCAATCGGGAGAAATTACAACATTCAAAATAGATTACAGACGTACCTTTGGTATTGGCAATGTGTCTTACGTCTTTTTCTAACTGACAGTTCTCGTCAGATCTGTACATTTTAAAAGTTCTCAATCACTTTCAGTTCGAAAAAGAAGCTGGTAATTATTAATTTCATAGCATTTTCGAATTTGGCTGAATTTAAGGTTTGCTATATGTCAAAATAGCAAATAAAATTAACGACTTATCCAAAAACCGATTATACGTTACAAACGATGACGCACACCAAGAAAGGTATTGAATGTACTATATTATATTACATTATTGTGACGTTAATTACTACTTACATCTATAATTTAAGAATGTTTTACAATTTTAAAATGGTAATATTTATGGATATTAAAATTAATTACCTATATATACTAGTTTTTACATTTTTTAAAAATAAACCGGTACTTCTCAAACTATTGCTACGTAAATAAAAAATGTAACAAATTTTTGTGACCTTTCAAAATCAATACAAGTAATATTAAAACTTTTTTTCTATTTCTGTGTCGGGTAAGTAGCTTCACATCGTATCAGGACGAGTTTAGAGTATTTTCTATTGTCAAGAGGTTAAAAATTAAGTTTTATGGTAGTCAGTAAATGGTTTGAACGTTTTGGAATTTGGAAGTCATTGATGGAAATTTCGCCAATTGATTGATTTATCGTACCGAGGGGTTTATGAATAAACTATAGCGAAGAGCAGATGAAGAGTGTGACACGAAAAATAAAATAAGAAACTTTGGGGGTTATAATTCAGAGATAACGTTAGAATTTTCGACCTTGGGTTCCGTTTTCTACCACTAGATAGAGTATCGCTTACATTGAATTCCCAAAAATTACTAGTCGAAAACAATTTTTTCCACTACTAGCTGTGAAGTTGACAATTATTGCTTCTTCTAGCCAACTGAGAAGTTGAATTTCTCTATTAGTGGTTAATAATTTTTTCTATTATCAACCTAGGTCAATAATGCTTTTCGTACTAGATGTATAAACTACTATTTACATAGTGGTTGTAGGAAAATGTACTTTTTCCCCTACTAGCTGTGAAGTTGACAATTATTGCATCCTTTAGCTAACTAAGAGGTAGAATTTCTCTATCAGTGTCTATGTCTATGTTCTATTATTAACCTAGGTCAATAATGGACATATTCAAATATTTTGAGAATTCAGGGATAGTAGTTCAACATAAACTTGTGCAACTTAATTTTGTATACCCAGGAGATTTTCTTTAATATATTTGCTGCTTGAAATTAACTATCAAGATAAAATTATCTGAATAAAAATGCCATTAGTTCAAAATTCGCGCTCAACCAAAAATGACTAATGACATAACGAGTACCTACGTTCATAAAAGGTTCGTTCCAACTAAGCGAAATGATGCGTACGTGAACGTCACGATCATGAGCATAACAAAATAGGGTATTTGACAATTTTTTTTAAATACCATTAGAAGATTATCTGACTTCAGTTAAGTACTCCAAATTTGTTTCAAATTTTTTACTAAGCGGGAAAGTTGCCAAAACCAACTTTGAAAATTTTCTATTTAAATAGCGCGCCAAAACGCGCTGATTTTTTATGACGTCAGTGGTCTTGTCGCTCCGCCTACCGCATCCCGAGCGACTTGACCCTAACCAGCCGAATCGGATCGGAACCATCGGCTCGACCTGCGGCCGCCCACCTGAGCTGGCCTATAAGAAACAAGCAAGCAACGAGACCTCTGACGTCACAATAAACTCACATATTTATATAGTGATGAGCGAGACTGGTCTTGGTCTTGCGGTCTTGGTCTTGCAGAAAATGCAAGACCAAGACTAGTTTCAGGCTGCAAGACCAAGACCAAGACCGAGCAGTGCAAGACTTATGCAAGACCAAGACTAAGCCTGCAAGAGTCTTGCGGTGTTGCGTTTTTTAAACATTTTAACCGAAAAATAAAGATGAGCAGATCATTTTAAACCCTCCCCCTCCCCAACATATACTGACCACAACTGCTTGTTTTAACGAAGAATTTTTTTCCCGCTCAACTGGTCAAAATTTATAGGGTATATTAATAAAACCTACATATACATATAGGTACTTTTGGTGGAATATTTTTATATTTTGTTCTGTTTTTCTTATTCTTTAGCTGTATGCAGTTTTTTTCAACTGTCATGAAAACTTAGTATTTAGTTGTTGTTAAATATATCCATCTAAAATATTGACCTAAGTTTCCTACCATATCCTATATAACTTAAAAAAAAACACCTATTTTTTTTAATCACCAACACTAAAAATAATTTTGGTTTATTTCAAATCCCAGCTAATAGGCCTGCAAAGAAAGAATAATTTTTTATAGAGAGACTTAAAATTCAGTGATTTTAATATACATAAATTTTTTCAAACTTATAAATAAGATTATAAATTGTTATATTTTTACGTCTTTACATTATTGATACATTATAAAACTATATTCTAAAAAAATTGTCAAAACGACTAAAAAAATTTGTATACTTGATTTATCTCTTCTGTATGTTCCTTGTGGTATATTATTCATTCTTTTTTTAATTTCTTGGGAAATTGAACCACAATATTTTTAAATTCTTTATTTCAACGTTTCGGTAGCGTTCCAGCTACCGTTGTCAAGAAAAAATAAGTAGAAATGAATTTTTTATCCCTAACTGACACAACAGAAAAAATTTGACAACTAGACTTGATTTATCGCTACAATTAAATAGATAAAAACAAAATTTTTATAATGAGAAAAACTGTCCCTTTCTTTAATTTTAATGATTTTAGAAACTATTTTTTCTTATTCATTTTCTTGTAAAAATGGACTCCAGAAAAAATCTTCAAAAAAAGTGCAAGACTTGCAAGAGTCTTGGTGCAAGACCAAGACCAAGACCTTGTATGCAAGAACAAGACCAAGACCAAGACTAACCGGGTCTTGGTCTTGGTCTTGCATTTGCTCATCACTACACATATTTTCCCGCGCTGAGTAAATATTTGAAAATTACCATTTTTGTTAAGTAAATAAAAACCACTGGTTTAATTTATTTGTGTGAAATATTGATTTCTTAGTACCACAAAGTACCTGCTCCGACTCTTTTTAATTTTTTCCGCTCATAGGAATTCTGTTCCAACAAGTTCCGACAATTCCACGGACTGATAAAAATGCGTTCCAACAAAAACTGGACACGTTCATGAACGTGTCGGCGAACGATCATTTTCATCAGAGATCTGGGTGCCGATTCTCTGGCCAGGGAACAGCGCTCCCAGAGAGAAGCGATCTTTTGTCCTTGTCACTGAAGTGATATAGTAACTAAGCGAAATAAAGACAAAAAATGTGTTCTCTTGGGGAGCGCTATTCCCTGGTCCGAGAATTCGCCCCCTGGATGTAGAACCGATCGTCCAAACTGTCAGTTGATATTTTAGGGCGAGTTGTATCAAACAGTATCAAACACCTAAACTCGGTTTAATGATGACTGATGTGTAGACTGATGTAATTGATGACAATAAATACATCAATCAGCCACAGTCTAAACATCAGTTATCATTAAACCGAGTTAAAGTGTTTGATACAACTCGCCCTAAAGGTTAGGTAATAGTAAATAAACATAAATCATACATAAATAAAACGTTAACTTATAGGATTCTAATAAAGTTCCTGAAAGTGGTAACAGTTTAAAAATGAATCGTAGAATCGTTCCAACAATGCATAGGGTATGATGTTCATGGATTAATTCGCGTACATGTTCTCGAACGTTTGATTCGTACATAAATACGTTCACGAACGTTCACGTTCTAATCAGAAGGTGGTTGTTGGAACAAACCTAATATATCGAAAATTGACAGTTTACTTGTCAGTCAGACGACGGGGTTAACGCTTCTCGTGGTGAGTTTGTGAATTATTTTTAATTTTTGTCTTAAATTTGGCTAGTAGTAGGAAAAATTGTATATACACCATGGTGTTGAAGACATATTTATTAACTTCGCATCATATTCCGCTGGGGGCAAAGCCTCTCGCGAAATAATCTTGGTGCTCGGTCAATAATAATACTCTTCACCACCTTGGTGAATAATATACTATTGCGCGAGAACGAGAGCGAGTGCTAGCAATAAAGTTGGTTACTACATCCCTTATAGTATAAATAGCTATTTATTTATGGTAAAAAATCAAAAGTCAGAACATCATCGACCTTCTAAGTATAATAGGTAGGTAGTTTATTAAAATCAATCGCGTGATTTAATTTAAGAAAAATAGTGTTTAAACTAAAACATGCCTATTTCGAAAATGCACACAAAAAGCACTTTACCGGCATAGAACAACAGCAAATTATATAGCGTGACAAATAAGTGCGGTAGATAATAATATTCGAAAATAACTACCCGCATTTATAGAATACTGGGAACTCGTAAATAAACTTATTTTCTATCTAAATAAGCAGCATATTGATTAGGATTACCGAGAACTAATCAAAATGATATAACATCAGACATATTAGTGGTCTCATGTTATGTTTATATCTAACTAAGTATGTATCGAATAATCTTCATAATTTTATTTAGTACCGTTTCATACTGTATCTAGTTAGAGTTACAGTTAATAAGAATAATCAAACTGTCACGATTTTATTACGTAATAACTGTAATTTGAATTATTAATGGGATCGAAGATCATCTTATATCTACCAAAAAAATAGTATATTATACAATACACCAAGGTGGTGAACACTATTATTATTGAACGAGGCTTATAAATGTCTCCACCACCATGGTGTATATACAATTTTTCTACTACTAGCCAAATTTAAGACCAAAATTAAAATTCACAAACGCACCACGAGAAACGTTTACCCTGTCGTCTGACTGACAAGTCCACTCTCAGTTTTCGATATATTATGAACGTACTCTATATGTCATCAGTCATTTTTGGTTGAGCGCGAATTTTAAACTAATGGCGAGCCTTGACCTAGCCAAACTAAAGTCATGGTTCCGGTACTGAGGCCACTGGCGGGCCATTCCTGCTACCTAGACATCCATGAAAGCCGAGCCCTTCAATCACAATCTTTTTCAGTGGATGCCTGCTTGTGTCTCCAGGTGCCATGACAGGGACTCCGAAGATTCGCCTGCGTAATACAGCCCAGTGTAGACATGGACTGACGTTTCATCAGTCATGCCGTAACCCCTACATATGGAACTTTCTTCTACTCCTAGATTGTAGAGGTGCTTCCTCACTCAGCAGGGCCCTGTTAGGAGTCCTACTATCTTCCTCAACCTACTGCTTGGTAGTTCAATAGCTGCCCCAGCGTGTCCATCAGTAGAAGTTTGGATTGTCTAGGACCCTGCAGAGCATTCTAATGAGCGAGGTGCTCAGTTCTCTGTTCCTCAGCCACTTCCTCGTCTCCTTGCGTATTGTTTGTTTTGTTAGGCCGAGGGTCAGGCTCGGGCCGCAGAAAGGAGTTGCCGCCCCTTCCGCAGCCAGTGCATCCGCCATTTCGTTGCCTTCAAAACCAGTGTGGGCCGGAATCCATTCTAGACGCACTGCGCTCCAACTTGCAAGATCAGCAAGTCGTTCTCGACATTCGTCAGCAAGTCCTGAGTTAATGGTATATCCACTCAGGGCTTTAATTGCTGCCTGACTGTCGGTGTATATGGTTATGCGTCGATTCCCATAACCTCTGTCTAGGCTTGTGTCCTTGGGTTCGTAGAGTAAATTCCAGCCACTGCTCTATCACCGGAGCATGAGCCATCTGTGTACCAGACGGTCCCATTAGGCTGTGTATTCCTCTCTTTATCCCAGGATTCTCTGTCCCGGATCATAGCCCTGTATGGGGTTGCGAAATAGCACTTGCGCAAGCATTCGTCAGACGCTCGAGCCAGAACTGGAATATCTTCCAGGAGCCGGAGCTTCTTGACGTGTCTGCACTCTTTCCCTCTTCGCACGTGTCCCAGACGCTTCAAGCACAGGAAAGCACTCCCCGCCTCAGCCTCGATCACATGGTGAAGAGGCCGAAAACCAAGGATCACTTTAAAGGTGTGTCAGTTGCGATCTAGCCGTGACCAAGGTTACCCTCGGCCACCAGACCAGAGCCGCATATGTGAGCATAGGCAGCATGATCACTCTATAGAACCATATGATCGTTTTGGGGGTCAGTCCCCACCTCGGACCAATGGCTCTCCTACAGGCCCAATACGTGTTTGTCACCTTGCTTAGGCGACTATCAAGATGAGCCTTCCATGTCAGTGATTTATCAAGGATCACTCCTAGATACTTCACCTGTTGAACCACCGGTAGTGGTACTCCACCAAGATGTAGACCCTCAGGTCTTGTTAAAGACAATCTTCTGGGTATACAAAATTATGTTGCACAAGTTTTTGTTGAACTACTATCCCTGAATTCTCAAAATATTTGTATTTGTCAATTATTGACCTAGATTGATAATAGAAAAAAGTATTAACCACTATAGAGAAAATCAGCTTCTTAGTTGGCTAGGAGAAGCAATAATTTTCAACTTCACAGATTGTAGTGGAAAAAATGCTATTTTTAAATATATCGACACACCTCATCTTTGAAAGGATTGGAGGAAACAGGCAACGCCGAAAATATGAAAAAACCTGACAATTCGCGGTTAATTGTAGCTTATTAAAGCAGATGACTGGAACTCATCGAAAGCTATGGTTGAAAAGGATTTTTCAACTATGAATATATTTTTATCATATTGATAGCACGATTTCAGGTAAGAGACTCTAAAAACGCAATAAACCATAGGCGGAAATTGGAATTTAGGCAGGATAAAACAAATTTAATCCAATGAAACCAAATTGGTGATTGACGTTGAGCGCCAATGAAACAATAAAAAGTCCAATGACGTTAAAAAAAATGATGTTGAATAATGCAGGTTCTTGCCTAACTAACCTATTAAATTTGGAGGTAAACTAAGCCAGTTCACAGGGCTTTGTTACCTTATTAATCTTAAGAAAAACAAATTAATTTTGGCATAACTAGAAAAACAGAAAAAGCTATTTTAGGGCGCAACTAATTTTCTTTCCTAAAAGAAAAGAAAATCAAATCTAAAGGTCAGCTAACTTTTAATCTGTTTAAAAAAAAGAACTTAAAGTTTCTGTCGAGGGGTAAACCGCAAATGGAAGTAGGTGTACCCCGCAGTGGAAGTTTGGTGGAAGTATGTGGAGGAAGTGTGGTGGAAATATGTGGAAGTTTGGGTGAAGTATGTGGAAGTTTGGTGGAATAATGTGGAAGTTTAATACAGAAATTAGACGAAGTGCAGTGAAAATTACAAATTTTTAATTATTGAATAGGTCATTATACAGGGTGTTAATGAATAGGTGTTATAAACTGAAAGAGCGCGTAGAAAATGCGAAAATTGGCGTAAAATTTCCTGTTGACATGGGTCGTTGGAGCTTTAGTTTTTGAGATACAGGGTGTTAAAGTTACCCATACAACAGGTAAAATGTCATAAAAACCAATGCTATTGAGTGTTTCAAGAAATTATAAATTTTTGTGCTCGTTATGGAAGAGTGTTGCATTACAATACAGTGTGTGGAAGTTTTGTGAAAGCTTCGTGGAAGTATGTAGAAGTTTTTCCAAATGTGGAAGTAAGTGTACAAGATTTTTGCTGGCGGTTTACCCCTCGGATTCTGTATAATAAATAAAACGATCAAGATAAAAAAATATGTATATAATTACAGTATTGAAATTTACATTATTAAAAAAAAGGGTTAGTAGCGAATACAACAAAAAATATAGTAGGTATCTCAATTCCCCAAAAGCGAATAAATATGGACAATATGTAGGATATTTAAAAGTGGAAACCTAAGTATAAAAAATATGCCCACATACTACCTACTTATAATAGGTACTCTTACAGGCTCCTCCCAATTGAAAATGGAATTTTGATTAGGTACATCATCTGCAAGTTTCTTAACAAATTAGCCCTTTTTATGGCTACAAATCATTCTTATAATTAATTAATTAATTAAATTGAATAATCTAGGATCTACACTGCACTGTCACGGCAAATTTATCAAAGGTAATACCACGAGTGCTTCAAATTTTATCGATAATTTTTTCTTTTCCACGAAAACTTGTTTATTTGGCAAAAATATGAAAACAAACCGATTGATAAAATCACGAGTCCGTTAGGAATCACTTCTAAATATATATTTGAATGGTAATCTAGTAATCTAGTGTCCTCGCTACCTGCGGTTTATTATACAGGAAGAATCAAGCGAAAGCTGCTAACTGAACACTTATTTACAAATATGTTCAATTCTTTGAATCACCCTGAAGTGTTTCAGACACGTTTTTGAATTTATAATGAGCTCTTCAGCTATCAATATGATAAAAATACACTACAGAGAGGCTCTTACAAATTTTTAATTGATTATATTAAGTAGACTAGTGTTTAAAAGCTTTTTTCAACAAAATTAATTTATAATTAACAATTATAAAATTTGCATACCGCTGCAGAGACATAAGTCTGTCCGCAGTCTGGCTTAAAACTAAACTAACTTAGAACTAAATTAGGTCATTAAAGCTTACATACTAAAAAAAAACTAAATCAAAAATAGTTTTTGCAAATTACAATAGAAAATAGTCTCAATGCTTACAATATAATCTTTGATTCTGACTCATTTTCGTTTCTATAATATAAACTCACAATTTTTTGTAGCTTCTTTTAAGGCTTTTTTAACATTTTTGTTATTTACAATTGGAATTATTTTCTTGTTATTTGGTAATTTATTAAAATAATAATGAGCACAATAAATGTGAGACCTTCTACCAATTTCTTTTTTAACTTTTGGTAGAACTAGATTTCTATACCTAGTCCTCTCAGCATTATTAGTGTAACCTTCACATAGAGTAGGATAATGATAAAATAGGCATTCAAGAATATATTTGTTTCTTAACTGTAATGGTAAGTTAGTGGCATTATCCTCTTTTAGGATTTTGATTACTTTATTGTGTATAGACAATAAATTTTTCAAATGACTTTTAGCAGCTGATCCCCATGCTATTATGCCATACGTAGCTGCACTGTAGTATATTCCATACATAATATTGATTAATAATTTGTTAGATAAAATAGGCTTTAGTTTTGAAAGAACAAAATATTCAAAATATACATATTAATTTTTAAATATGCTATTCTGGAAGCACACAAAGGCATTTTGAATACGTAGCCGCATATGATAAATGTTCCAAAGCCTACTTATGGTTAGCTAATAATAAAAATAAGTAATCGCTACATAAAGTGTGACCTCTTGTTTATCGACTATAAAGTAATCTATAAGGTATAAGAACGGTCTTCAAAATCCACACAACTCTCTTTCATATGAGACCAGAAACAACTGGGTGTTGCCATTTTAAGTGGGTCATTCTGTATATCTGAATAGAATGTTTGAGGCAGGTCAATGTGAATTAATATCAATTTACGACGTTCCCAAATCATTTGTGTCATACATTCATCTAAATAATAGAAAAAGGAAACATGTATTTCTCCTACTATATTTCATATTGTTTAGTAAATTTAATTTGATTTAGAAACTGCGCGTCTTTTCAGAAAATAATTGATTTTTCCTTTAAAATAGATATAAATAGTACATTACATTATAAGGGAGAGAAATGCGTTATTTTGGCAGAGGTGCAATTTGAAACCCCAAGGGATACAATGCATGAATGCATCTCTCCCGAATGGTATATACTATTTTTTCCACGGTCTCATGAACTTAAAAACACATATTTTGTCATTATTAAGTAAGTAGCACCAGAATTATTGTATTCGGATTTAAGAATTTATTTAGTAGTCGTTAAGTTATTGTCATAACTACAAAATAAACAAACAAAAAGAATTGTCAAATTAAGGTGCTAGTTTGGTTTAGTTTAGAGTTCTCCCTTGGGAGCATTATACTCCCTTGGGAATAATCGACTACTTCTCTTTGATGTCATAAAAACTGATTTCTACTCCCGACCGTGGAAAAAATTATATTCGTACCCTCCTCAAAGGTGTATAAATAAAAAATCGAGTTGGTCCTTTTAAAATTACACCTATTAAGTTTGTTTTATTAAAAATAGATACTTACGGAGAAATTTTACGTGTTATAATGCTCAAGAAATAACCAATTTTGTGTGTGGCGAAACCAAAATAGACATACAACGTACTGATCAATTTAATCACGAAAAAATGAATACTACTGAATGTATTTGTGGAAATATAATACACTTTATAACACGTTATCTGTTCAAGGCTAATAGGGCTTGTCTACTATCAGTGCAGCTTCTAATGTTTTTGCCAGAAATTCCTTTTCTGGTTAGTTCTTTTGTGGTAATTGAGATAGCCAGTTCTGTTTGAACCACGCTGGTACTGATTCCCATTCCCCACTTAATCCTTAGGCTTAGTTCTCTGGAGTAAACTCCGCATCCTGAGCCTTCTTTCATTTTTGAGTCATATCTGTATGCGTATTGCATTTGAAGTACATACTTAAAGTTACTATTAAATTATTGCAAAATCTTCAATTTTGAGTACAACTCTGTAATATCCGATAAACATCTGGTTGTTAAAGGATTATTGCATTCCAAAACTCTATGTACTTTTTGAAATAAACTATAGTAGGTGCTTATTCTACGAATTTTACTTTTATTTAGAGTTTTAAGTGTACGGTTGCGATCAATTTGGAATTGGGGGAAAGCTTTTACTTTGGATGTTGGGGTTTGGGTGTAATGGCGTACTAGATGATAAGTTCCATCTCCATTTAGTGAAAGTGTCTGGAAATTCCCTGAAGGGGACAGATTGTAGAATTCTAGATTATCCAGTATATATTTTTATTTGCCTCACATGGAAAGTTGACAGTTCAAATAGATGTAGACTCTGGAATAAAGCAAATGAGCTATTGTCTAAGTTGATATAAATAATTGGTCTATCAATTTAAGGATATGTGTGGTATTTTAGTTTTTCTATGAAAACTCCATTAAGTGAAAACTTTTAATTGTTTATTATAATTACACAAATTACATTTCCACGATTTCCTATATTATAATTACATTTAATTATATACAAACAACCCATCCATATCAAAACTAAATTATAGGAATTTGCAAAAAATATCGAGTTATTTGTTAGACATACATACAAGTTTCCGAAGTATCTAATATTAAAAAATATTGTTGTGAACGCGTGTAAATTGATATAAGAGATTTTTAATTTGCAGTTGATTTAGCTATAAATAAGAGTGATCGGTATTAGAAATAAGTAAAACGTGATTAAGTAGTTGGAGAAATAAAAATAAATACATTTAAAAATGACAACGACTAACCTCAAATAAAATAATGACGTTTCGTAGTGGGAGGCGGGGTTTGTTAGTTCAGTTAGTTGCTGTGAAGCGCCATGCGCTATAGAATGCGCACAAACGTTGTTCCAGGTCCTTTCATATGCTTTAAGACCATAGAGATACTACAGATAGAGGCAACAAGCCAGCTCGGAACCCGACACCATGTAAGAGAGAGATAGAAAGTAGGAGATGTAGGCTGACTTTTTCTAATAGCGTGTAACTTTTCAAAGAAATTCGTTAAGGAATTAAGCAACAAGAAGGAATGGGATCCAATATCCAAGTAACATTAACAGACTTGGAAAGAATGCCATTCAATGGTACACAGACGGCTCAAAGGCAATAGAAGGAAGTGGGATAGGAGTGTTCGGGCCAGGAACCAAACACTCTGAAAGCTTGGGAAAAACCCCAAGTATCTTATAAGCGCAAATCCACGCCATAAGAAAGTGCGCCCAGTTCAATATTGATAAAGGATACAGAAGACAAAGGATTATCATAATGTTGGATAGTCAAGCAGACATTAGAGCACTGAGCTGTTGTGTAATCAGTTCCAAAATGGTGTGAGAATGCCTAAACAAACTCAATGAACTAGGCGAGAACAATACAGTCACCTTACTATGGATTCCAGGACACACTGGAATAGAAGGAAATGAAATAGCAGATAAACTAGCAAAAAGGGGAATCAAAATACCTTTCTGGGAGCCTGAACCCCTTTGCGGAATCATCCCCAATGTAATATTGGTAGAAATAGGTAAAGCCGAGAAAAAGAGAATATCTGACCATTGGAAAGATCTAATAGGGTTATACAATCAAAGATTTTTCTGGTGACTACTGCAACCAGTTAAGATCAAATGAAGGCACAAGTCAAAGTAAAACTGCGCTGAGAGTTTTGACAGGGATCCTAACGTAACACTGTCGCCTGAATGGGCACCTGAGAAAGCTCAAAATAGTGGAAGAAAAAGAATGTAGATTTTGTGGCATGGAAGAAGAAACTTCCATCCACATACTTTCCAACTGCACAGCACTTCAGAATCCTAGAGCACAGCACCTGGGAGATTACTGGATAGAAGAGGAACATTTACCAAAGTTGAAGCCTGCAGATATCCTAAAATTCCTCCGGGAAATAGGACTAAAGGAGCTACTAGTTTCTGAGACACTCCCCAGAAGTAAGGGGGCACAATAGATCTTTTAAATCTCAGTAAATGTCACCCAAAAACACATACATACATGCTATATACACAGACAAAGACAGAAAAACCTTTGATCATGTGTCTATTTCTCTTTCACCGGAGTTTGGACGGACATTCCCACTTACACAGCGCCCTATGGCTAATGTCTTGTTTCCTCTATATGTAGTAGGTATCTTTTTTTTTCTATGGGGAGCATAGAGAAATATATAATAGATTTATTTTTTATATATATTTATATACAGGGTGTAACAAAAAGGCAGGTCATAAATCATACCACATATTCTGGGGCTAAAAATAACTCGATCCAACCCAAGTTACCCTAGTACAAATGTGCATGCGAAAAAAGTTATAACCCTTCGAAGTTACCAAATGAAAATAGATTTTTTCAAATATCTCGAAAGTTGTTCGACATATTATAATGAATGTTGACAAGTGGCTTTCTTATGATAAGAGCATCATCTTGAGAAATTATTGCACCCCGTTAAAAATTTATGGGAGTTGAGATCCCCTAAACCCCCCAAAATTTTTGTGTACGTTACAATTTAATGCTTATTGTGGCACAATTATTCAAACACATCATTTTTGAAACTTTTTTGCCCCCTGGCACTTTTTACAATTATCAGTTTTTATCGAGATACGGCCTATTTTTCATTATGCTTCAAAAATTTCGAGTAACAGAAATGAAAGTGAATTAAAATGAATTTTTTCGAGGGTC
>CAJUYI010003864.1:0-20988 GCA_910591695.1 Galerucella pusilla | reverse complement strand
GCGCAATCGTACCATTGCCATTAACGCAACCTCCTTGACGTGTAGGTTGTTTCTTGTTATTTGATCTGTTATATCATTTTTGTCACGTGTTAGTTCCAATGCATTCATCACCCAACAACTTTCAACGCAGCAGATACAACCACAGCAGTTATTCAAGTTTATTATTTTATTATTTGAACCAATATCGGCACATCTTTGTTTATATCACTGTTACGAAGTCAACAATTCAGAAGCCGGCCCTGTCCCTAAACTATACATTTTGGCGAATGCGCTTTCTGTTTTTGGGACCCGGCTTTGAGAAGCCGATGCTTCTGGAAGGTGTTGAAATATATAAAAGGCAATACCTGCGACAACAGAGGAACAGTTTGAATTATTTGAATTTTGAATTTTTTTTTGAATCTTTTGTAGATTTTTATTGATTAACGAATTGAAAAATATATCGTTCGCACTAACATTGATTTGACGGGGCTACTTACGGGACATTTTCCCACAAAGGAGCACCTATATAAAATAGGGCTGTACAACGGAGACCTTACATGCAGAAGATGCAAAAAGGATACCGAAACAGATCTGCATATACTATGCAACTGTGAGTCGCTGGACCACAGAAGGTAGAAACTGTATGGTAGACCACAAATGACTCCAGAAGACTTCTCAACCAACCAACAAAGAACCTGTATGAGCTAATACAGGCAACGGAATGGCTGAATAGGTTGTATAGGTTGTAGTCAGAACACTAGGAGTATTCACAATAAGCCCAGGCGGCTGAGGTGGTACCGGCGAAGGGACGGCTCCAGGGAAAAAAAACATTGATTTGCGTCGATAATAATATTTTATTTAAGCGATTAACTCCCAATGACAATGATAATAAGTTCCTAATATTGAATAAATGTTAAGGAAGGAAAGTTTTCAATTTTCAAAAGATGATTTTATGTTGAAAAAAACTGGTTATTACTTATATACTTTTGTATAATATAATATGTTTAGGTTTGCTCTTCAATGTGTACATTTTAGTTCTACTCTGACCATCCTAAATTTCTATAAAATTGGTGTTTACGTCAGATTGTATATGGCACAACAGCCATCACGTAATACAACATAAGCAAATCATAACTATCCCAACCCCTGAAACAATGGACTAGCAGCTATATTCTCAAACTTCCTCACCAAATATTGACAACAGAAGATAGTTCTAGGCGATGCGGTTGACGAATATTATTTGTTAGACAAATATTTATTAAACAGCTTGTTAATAACGAGAAGTTAATAGTAATTTTTTTTCTTTATAGGTTAAGATATTTTATATACCTATTTATATTTTGGGTGAGTTATGAAATGATTGTTCACAACTACAGTTCCATAGGACAGAAACTACAAAAGGAAAGCCAAAGAAAAAATAATTTTCTGTGGAACCTGATCTGTCGAATACACATTTAATAAATACATATACTTTACACTCTTTCTTAATAGGTATTCATTCAACTAGTTGCAGAATGAACCTGTTTTTGCACTAGATGTGAGGATTGGACCACGAGCGTAGCAAGTAGTCCAACACATCGTGTGCAAAAAACACGGCGTTTTGCATCGTGTTTATATACAAGATTTTTTGTAATTAATTTGACGAAAATGAAAAAAGAAAATTTCCATTACGTTCCATTGAAATTTTAAATACTATCAAAGCCATGCTTGTTTGATTCTATGGAGATAACCATTACAACAATGATCAAAACCTCAAATTTTAAGACATATTTGTCAAAATAACCACATTTATTTGTTAATTCTGTTCATTGTGTCTTCAAAAATGAGCGAATCTGAAGAGTCCCTACCTTCAGACGTTGAAGAAGTTGCAAAAGCTGTTGTAGCAAATTTGCTGCCAAGTAAATCAAAAGCAGCATATGAAACAGCTTATTCTAACTTCCAAAAGTGGTGCGAAGTGAAGAAGATACATACTTAAAAAACGGTATCAGAAAAGGTTCTTCTTGCTTATTTTTCATACAAATCCAAAATATTCCAACCGTCGACGATGTGGAGTCACTATTCGATGTTACGAACAACAATCTATGTCAATAAAAAGGTGGATATCAGTGAGTTTACAAATTTGAATGCTTTTTTGAAAAGGAATGCGGAAGGATATCGGCCAAAAAAAGGAAGGAAGATTTCTGTAGATTTTCAATAGAAGCTGATGATCACATTTATTTTAGGTCTGAAAGTAATTTTTATAGTTAGGATAGCAGGAGGTTGCCGCAGAAATGAATTACTAAATATGCGGACCGAGGATGTTAGCGACTGCGGTTCTTTTATTAAAATAAGCATTCCAGATACGAAGACAAAGATTAAGAGAATTTTCACAATAACCGAAGATGATGTTGATGGAATTGATCTAATTGCATTAGTCCGAAAATACATTCAAATGCGTCCAAACCATGTAAAAAATAATCGTTCTTTCCTCGGATATCGAAACGGAAAATGCTGTTGACATAAACACATTTTCTGACACCCCCAAAAAAATATCAACATTCCTTGGCTTGCAAAATCCTAAATTATACACTAGCCATGCATTTCGCAGATCCTCTGCAACGTTACTGTCAGATGCTAGTGCTGATATACAAACGTTGAAAAGGCATGGTGGATGGAAGTCCAACGCTGTTGCTGAAATTTATATTGACGGATCTATCAATAATAAAAGAAAAACAGCTGTGTAGATACTTGGGCAAAATACATTGACAAATATCGACAATATCGCAGTTCCGAAACAAAGTACATCGACAATAATAACAATGAATTCAAACGTGGCTAAATTTTTTTATAATGATGTATCATCTGGGGTTTCATCTATGTCTACAAGTAATGGACAAAAGGCAGCAGTATTCCGTGGCAATACGTTTCAAAACTGTACGTTTAATATTTATAATAAATTACATTGATTTCTCAATAAAAATATTATAATATGTAGTTGTCTAATTAATTTTATAAGAAAACTAGATATTCTTAGTAAAAATAAATGGATGTTGTCCCTGAGGGACAAAACGAAATCTCATTTTGTCACTGAGGGACAAACCACGTTTTGCAACTAAAATGAGTATCAAAATGATGACATTTCGTAAGTGAATTGCAAAAAGTTACTTTTGGCACTACTGGGATGTTATTGAAATAAATAAAAACGTTATACGATCAAAAACAATGGTTTTGGTGGTATCGAAAAATAGGAAAACAAGGTAAATATTGAAATATATATAATTCAATTCTTATAAGTGTTCTCAAAAAAGAGAAAACTTTGTGCGGAAATTGGAAGGTTTCCAGTAACCGAACATCAAGTGAACATATAAGTAGGAAGTGGCAGGCAAAAATAAAACATAAATAATGCATAATAAAGTTAAAAGTAGTAGAAAATATATTTTTTACTAAAGTAGCTTGTTTTGAGATAGGTTAGGTCTGTGATTAGGGGAAGTATTCGACCTCCCACAGTGTCTCGCAAAAGTCTATTGTGTGTCACAAATATTCTTATCTCCAATCAAATTCAGGTTGTTAACAAAGCAAAATAGTTTATTTGATCAGTAGTTTTCCAGTTCTGATGCCAAGAGATGGAGAGACCTGAGGATTTGAGCAACGGTGGAGTGGGAACAAAGTATTATCAACTTCCAGACAGAGATTGCACGTCATATCTTTTCACAGTACAAGTATTGTAGTACAAGTAGTGTAGTACAAGATGTGTATGCCTTCGAATTATCCAAACCTGAAACTCTTACTGCAATCTATGTATTCAGTGTTTGTTTGACATGAAATCTTTCCACTGAGGAGAGTTATTTTTTCTGAACTAATACCAACTTTGACGTTACACCGTGAGAGCAGCTGAGTGCATTTGAAGCTGCCTGGCTGTCCGAGAATAGGTTTTATGTGTGAGACTGATTTCATTCGAAAGCAATAGCATAAATCTTTGCCTGAACTACGATCACATAGGATCCTAGGCAGGTTGAAACTTCCGGCTCAAGTCTACCACCTGTCTCTTCACATACACAAAAGCCTGAGAGGGTTTTTGAACCATCAATAAACGAAGAAATATTAAATATTTAGCTTTCAGAAGTTTATTAAGCTTACGATACGGTTAAATATAACACCTAATACAAGTTTTTTTATCCAGCCAATAAACAATTACCTTGACTTAAATTCAACTATCGGTTTTTTCATGAATTGGATTCTCAGGGGTGTATGCTTTCGAGTGGTTTTTCCATAGGATTGGGATATTGGGATATTGTTGAAATCCTCGAATCCTCTAGAATCCATATATTATCCTTATTTATTCCAGCGTAGTTCAGTAGACGAGAGTAGTCTGGGAAGAATCATTATCAATTCTATTCCTTAAGAGCAAACTTGTATTTCCCCCTTTAGATCCACATCCACCCACATTAGGATCTTATTATTTTACCACAGTATAGGAACGAAGCAGTATGTTATCTCGTGAAGTTACATTGCCGAGCTCTCTGTGACCTACAACGTCGTTCGGATGAGTATCTCATCCGGCGGCCAGTGCTGTGCTGCGATCCAACTAAAGTGCCAGTGGTGAATTTGCAAATTGAATTATTTATTACAGCTTATATTTTTAAGGGTTTTCGGTATTATTTTTATAGTTTATAAGCTTTTTTTTGCAATGGATACCATTAAAAAGAAGAAAACGGGTATTGTGTGTGTAGTTCATGGATGTTACAATAAATATTATAATTGTGATAGAAAATTATACCTTTTTCCATAGGATTCCGAAAGGTGAGAAACTGTTAGTATAATACTTTATTATTTGATCTTCATATTACATTTATTAGCCTCAGTTTCATGCATTGATTTAATTTGTTGTTTTTTGCTCCAAAGCTAAAGTTTGGCTCGAAGCATGCGATAGGCCTGAATTGATGCCAAAACTATAAACTCTATACAATAGTAGTCATCTTTTATGAGGTGCTCATTTTTAACCAGACATGACTATGCAACCTCATAAAAGAAAACTTCTTGTAAAAAAGGCTATTCCAACAATATTCCTTTCATCAAATACTGCAATGCCTAAAGACTTTCAGACAAATGATTTATTGGAAAAGAATTTCGTACGCTACTTTTGTGGTTATTTAATTGAAACATGTTCGGAAATTCATACATGCAGCGTATGTGAGACGTATTCACAAGCGTATCAGAATTTAGACGATTCGTCTTTATACTGTTACCTTAGAGCTTATGAAAATGAGAATAAGGATACTTTTGGAAATATGACGCATGAAAATTTTGTACATTACATCTCATTATTAGAAACATTATTCCAAATGACTTTTGAGAAGATTGCTACGGAAGATAATATTGTTGATTCACTCATAAATATTAGTCAAACAACAGAGTTTGTACATCCTTGTGTTGATTTTAAAAATAAAATATTTAATGAAACTTTTCTTCAGGGAACAACTATATTACACATTAAAACTTGTCAATAAAAATTTCAAAAATCATAACAAAATGAAAATTGTAATATGGAAAAACCAATTAATATTTGGTATAAGACTATTGTTTTATTCACTCATCAGTGTACTGTTCTACAATATTTAAGAAAAAACATTCAACACGTTCAAGTCATTTTGAAACTTATGCCACCTACGCCTATGGTGAAATGAATCGTAAAGCGATCCGTCCAAGGTCATCAAAAGCTCTGGCAGTTTATGAATGAAATTTATAAGAGTTATACTACTGGTTCGTTCTTATACTGTGATTTTACCTCGTAGTTTTGGAGATTAGGAATATTAGTAAGCTTGTTATATTCGATTGTCTCACTTGAATCTTTTTCTAGAAAACTATTTTTTTTTTATTTAAACCATTGTGTTAGGAATTCATCTTATCTCTGTATTAATATGTGGTGAATCGGAATTGAGGCCATTAATCCTCATAAAAAAATATTCCAATCAAACGCGATATGTCCCAGTTCACATGCAGAGTCATACATATTAATATTTTGCGAGAGAACACGAGACTGCAACATGGCTCCCAAAGGGCCTGAACGGTCATAATTCAAAGGGCCGGATGCAGACTCTAGATTGAAATGGAACCAGAGGGCACAATGGGAATGCCTCCTCAATTAAATTCAACAAACATTTGACTAAATACTGACCACTGTCTACGTCATAATCTCATCAACCCACGGTGAACTACGTTTTGGTGTCGGTGATTAAGGAGGGATTCTACATGTTGGAGACTTTTGAATATTTTAGTGATCATTGGATACACTGGTAGGGGACAAATGAATCAAAAAAGATATGCAAATATTCGTGTAGGACATTTATTCTCGAATACAGGACTGCTTGTGAGTGCGAGAAGGTTTTGCGTTTTTTTTTCTATTTTTTTTTACCTGAAAATGTAATCTATTATAATATGCAAACGAAACGACAGGTAGTCTTTTAATAAAATTCAATTTTTGTCTAAACTTCACAGCTCGCTCCAATGTTAATTCATCAGAACCGTGAGATGAAAGGAAGTCGAATTTAAAAATAGTTTTCGTTAAAATAAGTGATTTTCAGCATTATTTGGAGTATTCCAGACTTCACGTACTATGATTCAAGAAAAGATAATAAACTCACATTCTGTCATATATCAGTTTACAAAATCAGAAAGATATTTGATTGTATAAGGTAAAGGAATTCTCTTTACATCAAAATAACAGAATTTACTGTTTTAAATGTCTTTAGAGATGGCAAAACCGTATTCTTACCTTTGATATATGATTAACTACGACATTTCTCGCACACCTTTGTAACAAATGTTCCACGAATATTTGGGAATCTTTGAAACTTTGTCAAAAGCGACGCAATCTGCCAGAAAGGTTTTGTTGGGTAGCGTGCGATACATTCACTAACTGTGTAAACATTTTTTGTGTAATTGAATCACCGATTGTTCCTCAATTCAATATACAGGTTGACATTGACTAAAACGAAGATTGACAGAAACAAGAATGTGATTTTCTTGTAAAAAAGGGGAAAAATGATATTTTATTTAATAGCTAACAGATGCAAAAATTGAAAAATGTACCACTGTCAACTGAGGCAACATATCAATAGCATATTTTTTTGTGATAGCTCGACAATGTATATTTGACGTGACATCAACCAACATGAGACCAGCACCTCTCACTTAACACATGTTCCTCTTTCACCACTGATAGTGGTCTAACTTCATTTCAAACATGTTAATGAAACTAATCGAAATTAATAATTTTCGTAACAACACCGATTCAGCAAAATAATTTTAGGAGTAAAACAATCAATCATTGGCTGTCTTCCTCTCTCTTTCCCTAAAAATATTACCAGCAAACTTAAGATGAGTTCTTCTTTTTTCGAGCGTCAATATCAAATATCGTCTGTTAGCTGGAGTAACTTAGCTACAGCTACAGACAGGTAATCAAAACTTGCGGGAGAATGAAATATTCGATTAGTTTTTCTACGTTCCGTACCTCTTTTGTAAAGTTGCAACAAATGGGGAGTAGGGATCTAACTTTACAGATTCCCAAAGGCCTATTAGAAGTTTCGATATCGATATATCATCCCGGCACTGTATACCGGAAAACCTGCGCTATAACTTTTGCATGGATTAGTAAGATGAATGAGCGATGTCTTCCTTTTGGAGAAGTTACACCGGAACAGATATTGCGACAAGCTACAAAACTGTCGCTGTTTCAGGATATCTCTTTACGAGACGTGAGAGAGATATTAAGGATATCGATTTTATGTTAAGTATATATACGGAGACACTTATACTTAAATTTAAATTATAAGTTTTATAGAAAAAGAAGAATTTTAGTTGTTTTTATATAAAAATTATAAAAAAATATATGAAGTAGTTATTTTGGTGTTGTATCCATTCAAGAAAATTGAATAAAACGTAACTTAAACACGTATGCAATATAACGTTTGTGATTTGTGTGATTTGACATTTCGCTCTGACAACAGCTGTAACTGAAATTGATTTTGAGAGGTGGTTGCTATTCAGTTTCGATTGCTTATTAATTCCATTTGTGAAAATTGCCTGCGATAATAGTTATTTCTGCTGTTTGCACCGAGTTATCTTTTGGCTTTAGTAACTCATGATTAACTTTAACCATTGATTAAAAGTGAAGTGTTTTGCGCCATTTGTGGTTAAGGTGCTAGTTAGTGAATTATGTGTAAGGTGTAAGTTGGTATCTTGACATTTAGGAATAATTTGGTGAATAGCAATTTTGTTGGTAAAAGTGATGTCAAATATGACAACTATTGGATATTTATATTTGTGAAATTACCCCAACAAAATGTTGAAGCTTTCAATATGAGCGGAAAGAGAAAAAGATCAACAAATTTCTTTCAAAATGAGAAAATGTTACAATTTTTCTTTCGGCTGTCTGGTGGCAACCTTAGGCTCCGGGTGTGGTTCACTATAAAATTTGAATTAATCTTTAAAAAAAAGGTCTTACTTAGGGCGCCATCTGATTTTTACCCAAGCCTCAATCTGATATGTACACTTTCCCCTGAAAAATCAGAAAAATAGGGAAAAGAAAAAAAAAAGACCTTCCTCAAAAGAAAAAAACTATAATCGTGTGTCTTGCTAAAATAAGTATTACATTACTATACTGATAGGAATAGAGTCGTTGAGTAATCTATTTTACAATAAAACCCTATCAGCGATTTAATATAAATATATAAAAGTTCAATCTAGGTACATTGGAATAGCTCTGCATCAAAATAAAATCAAAATCAATTTCAATCCGATTTGTTACCGGAAGTATTCTTATGAAAAAAAAATAAAACCTGGGTACCAAAATTCGTACCTTAAATAATATATATGAAAAAAAAAATACTTATATGCTTATAAAATCTTGGCCAAGACGCTTACCTAATTTTCTCATAATTACAACTTAAATTGAGACGAAAGTTAAAGTATTCTTCGAAATTAAAGAGTCAAAAATTTAACCCGTTATCATTTAATAATATAAGGAAAAAATAAAACCTGCTCCCAATTTACTACAGGTACAAGGGCGCGTCAATCGGCCGGCAATGTAGTCCAGCCAAAGGAAAGACAATTCCTCTTCCGGTGAAAACGATGACGTCACGTTGCGAAAAAGGAAGGAAAACCCCTGGAGAGACTTTAGAAGAGCCCCTCAGTAACGGAAACAAACGGCCACCGGCCGGAATGCAACACAGCAAAAAAAAATACACCAACAAATTGTATTTCTATTGAAGAAATCACCCCGTACTAGAACCCTAAAATAGAAAAATTAAAGTAGCATCACGTTTTTCAGAACTTGAGCCCCTGAACCATAACGAAAAGTTCGTCAAGAAACATACATCGAAATGAAAGTAATTACCTCGTGTTCTTGTGAGGGTCGCTTATCCAATATGGCGGAATGGAAGTCCTTCGTTTATTTTAATCCGTATAAACGGTTTTTGAGTCGATTATTCTTTCCAAAATCTTCAACATCGAACCCAAAAAATTAATTAGTTGTCCTGGCTTACTCCCCTTCTAAGGATGGCTTAACTACTCCACACTCCAACAACGCCACAATGCACAGGATCAACACTTTTATTCAAGCGACTTATTCCTCCAACAGGTAAAAATGGAAGAGCCCAAAGAACTCCTACGTATAACCTTCCTCAACTGTGGATTACCAACTTAAGCCCACCACAAACACGAATAATCGAGCTGTAAAAGGTCGAAAATATGGTTGCCTACCAATCTTCCTCGATACGTATATATGACTGATTATACGAAGAAAACGAAGATATGGTTGCCTACCAAGCTTCCTCGATACTTATATAGGACTGATTATAAGAAGAAAACGAAGTGTAACAAAAATAATGTGCTTGAATTTAATAAGAAAGCACAAGCACATAATAGAATGCAAGGAAGCAGGTGCGTTAAGCTGGAAAGTAAAGGAACGGGCCTGGACAAAGATTGAGAGAGGGTTTCTATGCTCAATCAGATAGCTACAGATCTGTAGATGTTTCAAGACTACTTTACAAAAATTAAAACGAAGAAATCTTTATCTAGAAGTTGTTGCATCCATCCCTTCAAAGTGATTTTCCCTCTGATATGTTTTTTTTTGGAATCTCAAAGTTTAGTATGTCCAAGATTTCCAGGTCATCTTCATCGTCTACAAAACCCATTAAATCCATATTTTTATTGAAATATGAAGTTATCTCGCAAATTCGCCAAGTACTTCAGTTGATTGTCATATTGACATAACTTTAATTAATAATTATATATCTTAAACCCTACATTATCTGTGGATTAGATTTAACTTTTGATTATAGCGTTAACTTAAGAATAAATGTCATGGTGCAAGGAACATTTTAATTTAATTGGTAATTAAAACTGAAGTGATTCTTTATCGCACTAGTCTGAAATTATGAGACGAGCGAGAGAAGCAAGCGAGGCGAATAACAGGCGAGTCCGATAAAGACACTTTGCTGAAGTGGTGCATACAACATTTTATCGCCAACTGTTCAGAATATAAAAAACTGAGGTAAGTATATTTCATTGCATTTTATTATGACAAAGTAAACAGCAAATATAGAACAAATCTACTTATTATTTGTTATATTTAAAATAAAAGGTACGCCCTGAAGCATTATAAGTTGATTACTGAAGTCAAAGGAGTTCCAACAATAATTTTTTATTAATAAATCGCCAGAAATCTATTATCGAGCCGTAATAGGGAGACGCGTGACATTGACAGATGATGATTTTCCAGTAATGTCAAAGTCAAATTACTTTATCTGCTGCATGTCACTTTACCTGCCGCAAATGCTTACTTTCCTGAAAAGTCTGTATAGAGGTCGACGAAAAAATGTAAAATGCACCTCGGCGAATAACTGTGTGTCTATTGTCTCGCCAGCTTGCTATCAACTTGCAGACTCGACTATAATAGACTGTTTTTCGTCCTTGGTACATAAATAACTATTATTGTACGATACGGTAAACTGTTTGTTCACTTCCGGGAATCAATCTGATAATTGACGGCTTTACTGACGGTTGGCGATAAAGAATAATATCTAAAAGGTACCAGAGATTCAAAGGATTATCCCCCAATGACTTTACGATAACAATTTGATGCGTGGATACATAGATCAGTTTAGTTTTTGATTTTACAATCAACCGGGTTTGGGCCTGGGTTTTCTTGTTTTTTTTTAGTTTTCTATTTCTTATTGTCTGATATTTTTATGGACTAAGGATATAATTTGACCGCTGTGCGCAATTTACCTATACAGAGACTTAATCCCCTGGCTGCAACTACCTGACGAACCCTTGCCAAATTTGGGAAACTTGCTATCAACTCCATTGGGACTGGTGTCAAATTAGTAATGACCATACTAAGGATGCAAAAAATTTATACGGGGAAACCAGTGCGATACAAAGCTGTGCTGCAGCTCTGAAACTAAGCTACTTTTTACAATTCCCAGGAAAACTAGATATTTCACATTTGCACATACTTGAGAGGGATGATTTGAGCATTGCACCAGATGCTAGAAATAAAGTCCGATAAATTAAACGAATTTCGGTTTGTAAAAGTGTATGTTCCAGTTTTTTATATCAAACTTCGGACTTTATATCACTGCGACTTTTATGATATCACAAATAATTTGGACTTTTTCTAAAAACATCTTTCATCGCTTCGCGAATAAAACAGATAAGGCCATTGGAAAAGTCCCTGGAGGTGTTTGGAGAAAATTAGGGGAAACTTTCGCGATCGACTGTTACCTAATTTATTAACCATAGTAGGAATATTGTATCGAAAACTTTTAAAAATAATTAGGGAAAAAAGTTCCAGCGCTACTTTCCGCTTTCCGCGGAAATTTGTAACTTCTGCAGGAAAAGTTTGTTGGGCGATTGAATAGAGTTTAACAAAACCTTCACATGAATAACTAAGAAAGTCTTATAGTCAAATGTTGGAAATTTTTATTTCTATAAGTTTTTTTAGGAGTACATTTTCCGGTAAAGTAAAGTACAGAATGTTTCATGCAAAATTTGTTAATTTACCATTAAATAGCACAGCAATGTTATTTTAAGTACTGACAAAATATTGATATCATCTACATACTTCCAAGTCCAACACATTTTAAGAGTAATAGACTAAACTTGAATCAAACACTTCTGAGAAAATCCACAGGTACCTTCCAAGCGGTAGATATAAATAAAAGGCAAAGGATTATTGTCATGTCGAATAGTAAAGCAGACATTAAATCATTTCTCAAATGGTAGGGAAGAACAACATTGTCACATCATTATTTTCAAGACACATTAGGATACAGAGAAATGACTTAATCTATCTAAGGAATAAACACCCTTATTATTAGATTAGATTAGATTATATGATGTCCCAAATTGACCAATCCACTGCAATCTTTTCAAATCTATTGTGATCCTCTGAATCCGGATTGCATTCATCAACAGATGAACTAGCAAGGAAAGGGGTTGAAAACCAACGTGTATACAATTGAATTTGAATTTGAATGTTTAATTTAAAAATGAATTAGGCATCAAACCATTTTTTTTCCGAATCAATATAGATTCTCTTGTTCAATGTTATTAAAATGAAAAAAACATCCATGCTTTGCAATAAACCCATAATTTGCATTGACAGGTAGCCAATAAACATACCTAACTGAATAATTACTGTTCATTAATAAAGCAGGTGATTGGTTAAATTTTACCAAAAAATTGGAGCAGTGAGTTAAAATTAATCAACTTATAGCATTTTATAAATAAATTAATATCATTTTTATCAAATCCGTGTCCGAATTTTTTCACCAGTATTCCACCAACGAATATTGAATTAAACATAAAAATATATGCGAATTCACTAGTAAATGTACATTTTATGGCAGTTGTTGTGAGATAAAAGCAGTGGTCTCCGAACTTAATAGACAAGTCCTGAGGGTTTTTAACCAAAGCATACATTCGCATTTTAAAAACAGAGCTGGTATGAGAATAACTTGTTCTATAATACTATAATTGAATGGGGCAGATATTATATAATCTTATATTATGAGGATACAGTGAATGCTAGTTATAAATGGTTTGTTATAACCTCAAAAAACAGGCATCGACCTAGCACTGTAGGGGAACGCCTCTGATGCGATAAATACAGTGAAGTACTGTCGAGCGTGGTTAGTACTTGGATAGGTAACCACTGAGGAAGACCGTCGTAGAGTCCGTACAGTCTGCAGCGGAGTAGCATATCACATCTCGGAAGCTTCATATCAATGAGCACGAGGTATAATGTAGATATTATGCACTCTGTCGGAGGAGACGTAAAAACGAGTCCATGGCTCGATAAAGAACCCTACCATTGGTCGGAACACTAGGGGGTTCGGCAAAATTTCCGGTTAGGGGTAGAGTGCTTCCGGCGTCGGTGATTAGCATCAGTCGCAGAAATAAATAATAAAAATAAAACCAAAAACCAAGCTACATCAAAATTATTATAATTATAATGATATTGAATGCAAAAAAAAATTAAAATGGTTCATAATAGCGAATTCAAACACTGGCACATTTTAAAAAAACCTCAAAGCTTTTGAATTGAATGTCAAATGAGTCAAACAACTGATACACACAAAATTCAATCAAGTACCCCTCTAGCTTAGAACTCTGGTGGTGGCAATAAATACGTTGGTTTGAACTACAATTTACCACTGCAGAGTTACGCAATGTACAATAGACTCTTGTGAGTCGCAGTGGAGGGCCTTATAGACCCACTCACCACAAACCTAACCTAACCTAACCTACGCAATGTATCAATTTCAAAGCATTTTTTTAGATACGCTTAAAAAATGAACTTAACAGCCTCATCTTCAGAAGACGCTAACTTCCCCATGCAAAGCATTTGGAAGAAGGTAAATTAGTTCAGATAGACATAAAATCACAACTACTATCTGCTGTTCTAGAGTATCTGAAAAGTGTAGTGCTGTCTGCTAGGAATAACCACACACTATTTTCATCATTCTTTTGCGTCAATGACGTTCCAACAATAATACTTACTTCAGAATGTTCTTCTTGGTATCGTTCACACTGTTCACGAGGGAAAAAGCAGATGAAAATGTAGGAAGACATGTTAACCAGAGTTACTCTCGAAGATACGTTCGTAGCAAATACTTTTTCTTGATCAGAGTGATTCTTTAAACATTTCACTAGTCTGGTTCCAATCCCACAATACCATTTTCAATTTTGATGTCACTGATTTTTGTGAAATTTTCTTTACTTTACTTTACTTTACTCGACCATTATATCTCAGCATTGATAAGGCACAGTTAAATTAGTGAAGTTATAGAAAATATATCAACAAGTTGAACTGATGAAGTTATTCAAAATTTTCAATTTTGTAATTAATTCTGGGACAGTATTTCATGAAATAAGAATTATTTTGTCCCGAGTACATACAAATGAAATTTGATTGTTCCATGTGTTGTACAATGTACAATCATCCCAAGAAAGAGAAGATAAGTCCCCAAATACTCACTATTTGTCTCCGTCAAATTAAATCTTATTGGCAACAAATATCATAAGATTGCTCCATCTTAGCAGAATGGCATATTTTTTAATTTGTTTCTAGATACCTACTATATAAAAATACAGAATCAATGTTCTGTTTCCTTCCTCTACGCTTTAAGTAATTATTATTTTTGGTTGTATTCAATTCCATTCCTTTGATCATAGTCGCAATTGTTTCGCTTCTTATTTGGACACATTTTAATTACGAACTCAATCATTGAGTCTTCTTGAAATACTAATTGTGGCTCGTTTCACGAGGAAGTTTCTCAGAAGTCATGATCAAAGGTTATTATATCCACTATCCAGTATACCGTTCAGGTATAGTATAGGTAGATAAGGTAAATTGGTTTTTTAGCAGATGAGGATAGCAGACATTGACAGTGACATTGTGATTTATCAGCAAAAGGCCGCATATACTTTGGCAAGTTTATCTGAAACCGTGAAAGGAATGCAGTCGTAAACATTCGACATTGCCACATTTAACTATGAAAAGACTGCAGTATATGTAGTGATAATAATTAGAAAAGGGTCTTTTTATTATCAACAATATTAAAAATATGATTAAACGTTAATTTTATAATGTACTTGTTTCCTTGGATTTATTCTATTAACATTATTTTTTCAATTTATGAATATTTAAAGATGAACACTTTTCCAAATATGTTATGGGCTTTTTGAAGCTCTGGCAGCGTTGTACGAAAACCATAATGACCACACCTCGAATTACATAATTGGTGATTTGTATCGACCAGCTGACTTCTTATTGGCAAGCGCGTGCGTGAGATCTTCCCTCTCACTTCGTCAGTTGACTGATATTGATTTATCCAGTGGCGTTATACCTTTGTATTTTCAGTTTTACTTGGTAAAATAGGTACCGTACGCCATTTGTACGTTTGACAGATAGGCGCCATGTTTTTCCTCGCCTCTTAATATATACGATCCCGTATAGCTTCAGATAAACTTGCCAAACTATATATGTACTGTAACAATTTAATGTAAAAAGTCCCCACCTTGTCTTGTTGTCGACAATATAACCCAAATATAAAACATATTTTTTACCGAGGGTTTGACATTTTTCTATACTCAATACTCCAATTGAAACATACACTTCCCAATAGAAAATAACATGAAAAAAAACTGTGAGTCAAAAACTAGTCTCCAAAAAATATGTTTTTTTAGCAACAATCAAGTTTGAAAAACATCGTTTCTACCTTAATCCACCCCTGTTGAACTAGTGCAGCACAATTAGTCCCAATGTATTTACATTGTGCGAAAGTTAGGTTGAAATTCCGCAGGGCTCTGATTCTTCTTTTTGCTTAAAACTGGTAGCCACTGATGGAGATTTCATGTTTTCCACATATAATAGACTGCGTATGTGAAATGTTTTGAACGACAACCAAATTATATAACAGCCCTATGGCAATGAACAGTAATGAAATAAGGTTTGATGGAACAAAAATAAATTCGTAAATTGATGTTTAATTATTATATATAACAATTATGATTCAATCCTCATACATCTTACGACAAACATAAATATTCATTTCTGTACGTCAGTTGAGGTACGCACCCTACTACAATATATATATATATTTTATTTCATTAGTTTTGAGCGAATCATTAATATGCTTATGGAAGGAATTCAATTGCAGCCCAATATTTTCCGAAACAGTCATCGAAGGCTCGAAGGACCACAAAATGGGTCCAAAGTGGACGGGAATCATTTACCTCGCACTCATGATGGCACAAATACGCCGAAACCGGTCTCTGACTTCCAATTACAAACCAAAAAAGATAACAGAGTCCCGTTTCACAATAAACGTAATTCAATGCTCGTCGGTGCATATAGCCATGTTAGTTAATTTTTGTCTTAAAATGGCATCACTTTTTCCAACAAAGCAGAGCACACATAAAATCAGTCCATATTCTAATTAAATATACCCAATAAATAAATCATATTCATACTATGACTGAATTGTATAACTGAACGTGAAATTTAGTAAAAGCACCTTTATAAAGCAAATGTCTGGACCTTCAAGAAGCGGTTATACCACTTGTAGTTTCTTTCACTTCCACTATAATCTCCGAGTCTCCTTTGCGGGGCCATCTTTCAGGTCTCCAAATCTCATTTTGGAGTAATAACACAAAGAGTGGCACATGTTCAGAACAGGAAAACTACCATATTTCAACTCAGAGGCCATAATAGCCGATGGTTTGAGTAGCACGAATGAGTACCCCAATAACGATAAGGGGTGAATCGATAATGCAGGGCGGACATGCGGACTTTTTTCAAGGAACATCCATTACGAACAAAAATATTAAAGATGGGAAATTTTTCAATTGTGTTAGACCTGTATGTTTTTTAGTAATAAGTATGTTGTGATGGGAGGGAATACCTTGGCAAAATTGATTAGATATGTTCAAGAGAATATATTGATATCCAGTAAGCCTAGACCAGTTCCATGCATAAACAAAATATTGCGTTACCATAGCAACTCATTAGAAGTATCAGTGCGAAGTTGGACGTCAAAAAAGAAAACCAGAGTTACGCAATAAATTAAAAGAGAAAAGATGTCCAACAAAATTGTGAAAATCGAAAAATTTGAGTAACGAGCCTTCATCAAGTAGGTTTAAGAGGTAAGCAGAGTTACGAAGATATGCTTAATACCCTTGGTCATCAATGTCCTTCCTCCTCTCCAAGACCTAAGAATTTTCGTGTCCAAAAATCTGCTAGAGAAGTTCTTGTTTCAGATTTATGGGATTGCCATGAAGTAATCATCATTGATTTTTTGGATAAGGGTAGAACAATAACCGGAGATTACTATTCGCCATAACTGACCACTCTACCAGATTTTGCTCCGTCCGACTATCATCTCTTTCCTCAACTGGGAAAAAGTTTAAAAGGTCGTAAATTTTCTTCTAACGAGGAGGTAATAAAAGCTGTGGAGGTCTGGTTTGCAGAGCAAGAAGAAACTTTTTTTTTAAAGGTCTAGAGACGTTGCAGATGTAATAAATGTATCCAATTAGGAGGAGAATAATATATGTTGAGTAATAAAATATTTTGACATTGAAATTTTTCAATATACATACGTATCAGCAAAACATGCAAAGGGATTTGAAAGCGAAAATGGTGTTTGGATAATCAAAGATAACCTGATGAAAGCAAGCTTGCGCTGACCAGAGATGGGTGATATTTAATAAAAGGTTCTATTCACGACCAGCTTCTACCGTATTACATTATCGATAAAACAATGTAGATTTTCCAAAAAGGATCATCTTTTACCATAGCATTGTGGATTTCCACACATCATCTTAAACATCCGTATTCAGCAAAACGTTGACTTGATTCGAAATCTTTCGTTATTTATCTTTTTTAAGTTCCTTGTGGCATTACTTTTTCTTTTTTCTCTTATTCTTTTGGGAATCAAACCACAATAATGTTTTTTATTTTTTCGGTATCGTTCCAGCTACCATTGTCAAGATTAACTAGTAATAAAATTAATAAAATAATTTTTGGTCCCTATCTGACACAACGGAAAAATATGACAACTTATAATCAATAATATTTTGAAGTTTAAGACTACAAAACTGTTGTCAAATTTTATCAAGGTCCATTCATAGTAGATCACACCTCTGGTAAAATGTGAAATAAAATATTTTATTTCATGACATTCTAACGATATGATAGTCTACTAGAAATGGAATCCAGTGAAGTGCACGTTCCAGGAACGGTTTTTTTATTGGGATGGCGCTTTTTTTTAGCTTATTTTGGAAATAATAATAAAACGCGTTTGTTGTTACTTTTTTGTGTATGATCATTTTTGTTTTCAAAACATGTATAACTCAGTTTGGTGATTTTGTGTATTGAAGTGTGTATCGATTAACAACTATTCTAATGATAAATCATAAGAAAACCTGGATAAAAACTTATGATGCTATCCTGATAACGCAGGTAATTGATTATTGGAAATTTCTCTTTCTAACATTGGTAACCAAATACTAGCAACACATTTATCTGCATTTAGTTGTATTAAAGCACTTTCTTTGATTTTTCGTCTTTTATTATTGGGCTCTTTCAATATTATTTTTGTCGAATCCCATTGAATTTTATGCCCCTCTTCCCAAGCATGTTTACAAATACCTGTCCTAAAGAACTCCCTATCTTTGATGTATTTTTTATGTTCATTTATTCGGACTTTCAATGGACTAGATGTTTCACCTAAATAGAATTTGTCGCATTCACAAGATATCTAATATATGCAATTTTTTGAAGATTGTTCTTCATTTTTTGGTTTCGTTTTTGTTTAGATAGATCTCAAAGTATTGTTAGATTTAAAGCTGGTTCGAATATTGAATTGATTACCAATTTTCTTAATTCTTTCTGATAAACCCTTAATATACGGTATTGTCAAGATTTTAAAAATTATGTTAGCTGAATTATTATTATTATTGTTATTATTATGGGGTATTAACAATAAGCCTTTCTCTATATTCTTGATTTCTTTATTTACAAATTCTGCCAGGTAATTATGGGCATTTAAAACATTTTTCAGTAGAGTTTTCTCCTTTGTGCAATGATTATCAATAGAACAAATGATTCTGGTCCTATCGTATGAAGATTTTACTACCCCTTTTTTAACGCTTATGGCATGATTTGATTCAAAATTCAAATACCTATTAGTGTGTGTTGGCTTACGATACACACTTGTTTCATACCCTGTAGGTGTTTTATTGTCAAGTATTTCCTCAATTTTTAGTTCCTTTTTAAAGTGAACGTCACTGTGTCAAGTGGTAAAAGATATTCGCTTTGGCAATTTTCAAATTCGGTTCTTGAAAGTAAACGCGTTGTTGACGATGGTCCTTTTTTAAGAGGATTTTAAGCTCTTTTTTCGACAGATTGAGTTGACAAATTGTTTTTGAGCTCCAGATAAACTACCTGGTTAGGAGATCAAATCAAACTAGCCATTCAATTACAGGATAGATTTAGAATTTTTCTTCAGGTATAGATGCGAAAATTTACAATATTTAAGTTTATCAGTTTTCAATTCACTGTTCAAATTCTGGAACAATATTCCATTAATTGTAAATAACGGTCGTCCTTTTCCATCTTAAAAGCTGAACAAACATGTGGGACACGCTAGGATAATGGTAAACCTTGGGATACCCTATGATACTCAAGTATAATCCAATTATAGGTACTCATAAGATAACATGTTCAAGGAACACTCCTATAGTAATAATTTCTAGGAAGTACTTAAGAGTACAGGCAGTGACGTTTTTTTAAATGAATATTTACTAAATTTACGAGTACCTACAACTTTTGCCTCTACTTAACCAGTTTTTTGAATATTAATATTTGGCCCACTTTTTGCTGTTATTTCTATCTTTACATTTAAGAAACAGAAATAACCGCACACTATTAAGTTAAACTCGCTATGACGTAAATTCTCAAACCAAAAATTCGCGAAAAAATTGGATAAACCCTACCGCCTGGCTTCACTTTTTCACTATCATTTTCTCAAATCAAATGTAACTTCTGTCATTCTCAAGATGATAATTATGTCAATATCGAAATAATTATTAACATCTTTCCATAACTTACATATTATTTTATTCATTTAATAGTGAAATTATCAATCATTATTTCCATTTATAATATTTATCAATTTTTACAGAACATCCGTGAATATGGAATACAACAGTAATGAATAAACGTAAATTTGAATTCTCTTTGTGCCCTTTGATGTTCCGGAAAGGTTATTTAATATTCCCATTGAATATGAGTAAATACAGAATAGTTGATTATGACAGAAGAGTCATCTATGTTTCTATTCATCTACAAACAGTTGAGCTACAGCGAGATTACAGCCCAAAATATGCTCTAATCATAAATGGATTAATAAGTTATTTGCATTATTTATTTATAATAAGTAACAAAAATGAGAATCTGTAAAATTTTACGAAAAGTACATTAAAGTCTAGTCAACAAATGCCTTTTTGGCCAACTTTTTCTAGCAGTCTCCGAAAATTATGATCGAGGTGTCATTATATTCGGGATGGCATCTAGATGATTTTTGGGAAAAATTAAGTTCCGCAAACAAAAATTGCAAAAGTTATTAACAATTAACTAAAAAAAAGGGGGTTTAGTTTTTTGCAAATATCTCAAAAACTAATAAAGATTTTTCAAATTAAAAAAAAAAGATTTGAAAAGAGGAGGAAATTTCCTAAAAAACACCCCGAATCCCGGAACTGTAGGACCAATATTTATAATTTTCCCAGAGTGATGAAACTTCGGCCGAAAACGGGTGTTCTGGCCTCACGCCTACTTTGGACACTTTATTAATAAAAATTATTTCAACATATTAATTATGAAATTTGAGAAATGAAAAAATTCGGGGGCTTACTAGATAGATAAATGAACAATAATCCGCCTGAAAAAAATTTTTATCACAA